>LUCG01222769.1:0-12743 GCA_001633085.1 Carthamus tinctorius
GTGGTGGAGATCACTTCTCTACTTCGCATTTTTTTAGCACTTCTCATTTGAACCTTTCTCAATGAACAATATTCATATTTATTCGTTATGAATAATAAATGAAACAAACGGTTTCACATGTTTATTCATTATGAATACTACCTTTGGAATTGGAAGGTCGATTTCTTTTTTGTCCTAAGTGCTTCCGCAAGCTCGATTTCCAACGCAAGCACCCTTTCTAACGCGTTTCCGTTTCCCGGGAGATCGACAAAGTTTGGGTATATGCTTCCCAACTCTTCATTGGCCTTGATTCATTGAAAACTAATCATCAAGAAAACGAAAAGCAAAGAAACCCAAAAAAACTCGAAAACTTGAGCCGTGAGTACCTTCCGAAGTTGCACGAGTTCTCTCTGTATATCTTCAAAACTCGGGTCATAATTAGTCAACGGAAGAAGCGAATTGTCGTTTTTCATCTTCTCCAACTGGCGTAAGACGAACGTAAAACGCTTAGATTGTGATCAAGAATACGATTAAACAAACATCAGCAATCGAAAACCGTAAAAGTCTACCTCTTCGTCCAGTTGCTCCATGCAAGATCTCAAATGTTGAGCTCTGAATTGATCATTCACAATGGCTAGTTGCTTTGAATCATTCAGCAAGGAATCCTCTTCGTCTATAGACGCATGCTCGGAAACACCACGAACCCCTTCAAACACCGAAACCCCCTCCTACAATATATTCAACCGATAAACTTAAATCTACATAAAGTAAGGAAACAATTAAATCATACTTAAGATCATTATAATTACCGAGTGTTCAGCTTCACCGGTTTGACTTGAAGTGGTGGATTTCATCGAACCACTTAAGCCCGTTAGCCGATGTTTGTCTGATTCGTTGTTTTCATCTTTGCGGGCAAGCTGCTCTCGAATTACATCAAGTTCAGCCACAAGCTTGGACTTTTCATCCTCGCATTCTTGTAATAAAGCAACGAGCTTTTCTTTCTCCTCCTTGCAACATTCGAGGCTCAAGATCGCACACTCGAGTTCTGCCCGTGTCCTGTCGTAATCCGGCCTATCGGAATTTGCCGATTGTATCTCGGCTTCCAATTCCGCAATCTTGAGCGATAATTCTTCGATTCTTCGCAACTGAGAAGCTTCGGACTTCTTCCGACTCTCGATTTCATCGAGGGCGTCTTGCAACTTAAACAGCATCTCCTCACCGTGCCTTTTCGAAACTGAAAGTTGTTGCTTTAATTCTTGAAGTTTCGTTTGATGTTGTTCTTTAACAAACGCCATTCGCAACGATTCCGATGGCCCTTCGGGGTCTTTTTTCTCGCGGGCAACATCAGCGTTATCTTTGAGCTCCTTTAAGTATATCGACAAGTTCTTAAACTCTTCCGTCTTCAAGATCTGTTCAGCGAGCTTGTTTGCGAGTTCGCTTGATTTATTTCGCAGCGTGATCAATTCACCGTTCTGTTCCTCTAACTTTGCTTTGAGTACCACCGATACCATCTCCGGTTCCTCCCTTGAAAACAACAAATCGTCGTTCTGTTCCTCTAACTCGGCCAACGTGCGTTTCAGATTATTAATTTCGAGAAATGAAGTTTCATCCGGTGATCCCACCTTATCCTTGTACTGCTTGAGCTCGATCGTAAGAATGTCGTTGGAGCTCAAAAGGGACGCATTTTGAGCGATTGAAACGTCTAAATCCGATCGGAGAGACTCAACGATTCTCGACAACTTGTCGTTTTCTTCGATATAATGTGCCTCGCTTTCGACACAGCGATCCAATCTCGTTTTTGTATCTAGAAGCTTCGTTTCAAGTTCTTTCAGTTTCCCGACTTCCACCTCAGACGTAGCCAACATGTCTTTCAGCTGACATACTTCATCAGCGTGCTGATTGTGTTCAGCAATCGCAGCCTCGAACTCCAATTTAAGAGACTCAAGTTCCGTTGCCAATTTTCCGTTTTCTTCAACGTAACGTGCTTCATTTTCGAGACAATGGTTTAATCTTGCCTCTGTGTCATTAAGCTTCATCTCAAGTTCCCGGCATTGCCCAGCCTCTGATTCAGATTTTGCCAACATATCTTTCAATTGGCATAGCTCCAAAACATGCCGATTGTTTGATTCTGAAATTTCTGCATTATGAGCAATAGAAGCCTTCAACTCCAATCTAACAGATCCAAGTTCCGTTGCCAATTTTCCATTTTCTTCAACGTAACTTGCTACATTTTCAAGACAACGGTTCAATCTTGTCTCTGTATCATTAAGTTTCATCTCAAGTTCCCCGCATTTCCCAACCTCTGATTCAGACTTTGCTAACATATCTTTCAATTGGCATAACTCCAAAACATGCCGATTGTTTGATTCTGAGATTTCTTCATCATGAGCAATTGAAGCCTTCAACTCCAATCTAACAGATTCAAGCTCCTTTGCCAATTTTCCATTTTCTTCAACGTAATGTGCTTCATTTTCGAGACAACGGTTCAATCTTGCCTCTGTATCATTAAGCTTCATCTCAAGTTCCCGGCATTGCCCAACCTCGGATTCAGAGTTTGCTAACATATCTTTCAATTGGCATAACTCCAAAACATGCCGATTATTTGATTCTGAGATTTCTGCATTATGAGCAATAGAAGCCTTCAACTCCAATCTAACAGATTCAAGTTCCGTTGCCAATTTTCCATTTTCTTCAACGTAATGTGCTTCATTTTCGAGACAACGGTTCAATCTTGCCTCTGTATCATTAAGCTTCATCTCAAGTTCCCGGCATTGCCCAACCTCTGATTCAGAGTTTGCTAACATATCTTTCAATTGGCATAACTCCAAAACATGCCGATTGTTTGATTCTGAAAATTCTGCATTGTGAGCAATCGAAGTCTCCAACTCCAATCTAACAGATTCAAGGGTCGATGACAACTTCTGGTTTTCTTCAATATAACGAACTTCACTTTCGAGGAGTTCATTCAATCTCACTTCAGTATCATGAAGTTTCATTTGAAGTTCCCTGTGTTGCCCAACCTCTGATTCAGACTTTGCTAACATATCTTTCAATTGGCATAACTCCAAAACATGCCGATTGTTTGATTCTGAAAATTCTGCATTGTGAGCAATCGAAGTCTCCAACTCCAATCTAACAGATTCAAGGGTCGATGACAACTTCTGGTTTTCTTCAATATAACGAACTTCACTTTCGAGGAGTTCATTCAATCTCACTTCAGTATCATGAAGTTTCATTTGAAGTTCCCTGTGTTGCCCAACCTCTGATTCAGACTTTGCCAACATATCTTTCAACTGACCAACTTCTACAGCATGCTGATTATTTTCGTTACGCAAATTAAGCTCCAGTACTCTCACTTTATCCTTGTACTGATCAAGCTCACATGTTAGAACATTGATCGAGTCCGAAAAGACTAAACTTTGAGCAACACAAGTTTCCAACTCCATTCTGACGGATTTCAATGCCGTCATTAATTCTTTGTTTTCTTGAATGTAACAGGCTTCACTTGCCTCTCTATCACGAAGCTCCTCCCCGAGCTCCTCAATCGAAGTTTCATACTGGGATTTGAAAAAAGTGAACTTTAGATCTTCGGAAATCATGGTTTCTTGCATCTCTGACAATTGAGATGCAAGAGAAACATCAGCAGAATGCTTTTTGCTAAGCTTTTCTAGACTCTTTTCATGTTGTGAGAGAAGTTCGAGAACCCTAGAGTTTTCTGATTCTTGATCTGACGCAAGTTTCCTAACGTGACCGAGCTCAGACCTCTGGCTTTCAAGTTGGGATGTTAGAGATGCAATGGTACCTTCTAGTTTGCCTTTCAGATCTCTCTCGACATCCAGTTCCTCATTCAGACGTCTCGTACATTCTTTCAGCCGATCGAGCTCCGGTAAGAGCTTAACGGACTCCTCGCTCGTGTTTTTCACACGCATCATCAAATCAAGATTCTCTTGTTTCAACTCTGAAATAACCAACTTGCTCTTTTCGAATTCTTCGACCATTGCATCCAATCCCATGATGTTTTCGATAAAGTTCCGGTCTTCAGACGACATCTTTTGCAGCTCGAGCTCCAACGACGAAAGGTACGTTAACAGAACTTCGTTATGCTGCAAATTTCGTTCCTTTGATTCGAAGCTAGTTTCAAACTTGCCGGCAATGGAGTCGAGTTGCGACTGAAGCTTTTCTAAACACGCGTTGGGTGTGTCGAGTTTCGCCACCATGTCACGTAAACTTTGTGTAAATCTCGTCTTGACGTCATCGATTTCCGATCTGGCGGCACTCAACGACAACGCAGCCGTATCCCGTTCCTTCTCGAGATCTTTCTGTACGTTCTCTTTCGAGATCGTCACCTCGTGAATTCGAGATTGTAGAGCTTCTAATTCTTCCTTCACGGACGCCGTATCGTTTAGAAGATTCCGATTATCGGAAACTTGTATCTCGAGGAGACGTTCGAGCTCCTGGTTTTTGGCCGAACCGGCTTCGTGTTTGCTTTTGTAGACTCGGTATTCCATGAGCAACGCTTCACATTCGGTAATCTTTTCCATGAGGAGAAAGTTCTCGTTCGAAAGACTTCCTAAATCCGCTTCCAGCATTCGGTTTTGAACCTGCAGATCGTTGCATTTCGCAAGACAATATGCGTTCTGCCCGTTTACGGAACGAACGTCTTCTTCAGCCGTCTGGAGTCTCACGAATAAAAGATCCCTCGATTGGTTCGAAAGTTCCAACTCCCGTGACAATTCTTCTAATTTCTCGATAGTTTTTCTTAAACGATCGCTTGCTTCGAACAACGTCTCCTCAAGAGTTCCCGAGTACACATCCAAGTATAAGTTTGCATACGACATTTCACCGAGCTCTTCTTCGACTTTTTTGTATATGTTTTCTTGCAAACTCAAAGATTTCTTGAGGTCGTCTGAAAGAACGTCACCACCTGAGAGCTGTTTGCTCCGAATATTTGAGACTAACGTATCGTCTGAATCTTGAAGATCCTCGAGTAAATGTTGTGACGGGTCTGAGAAAGCTTCCTTGAGGACGTGCTGATTGGTCTCGAACATGGACAAAACTTGGAACGATAGCATATCAAGATCTTTCTGGAGCTGACTCACCGCGATCGAGTAATTCAGACGGGCCCGTTTGAGTGCTGATTCGGAAGTCGTAGCTCTTCTCTGAAGCTCCTTATTAACGGAACCCAGCTCGCGGTTTTCTTCGGCGAATCTTAACATCTGGTCGTTCATCTCACGCCGTAACGACTCCGATTCGGCTTTGCAAGCGGAAACGGTGAAATCGCATGTTGAGTGCTCATTTCTAAGGCTCTGAAACTCGGCCAGCATCCGCTTTTGATTCTCCTCGAGCTCTTGCACGAGTGCCTCGTAGTAACACTCCATTTCGTCCATCTTTCTAACGAGACTTTCCCTCTCGGCTTTTGCAACATCCAACCGGCTCAAAAGCTCCAATTGACTCACTTCCGTTGAATCGATCGCTCCACTAGATCCTGGTTCTCGAAGGGGTAAACTTGGTATTTCACCAACATGAACCATGCTTTCAGTTGTTCCTTTCTTAAGATCCTGCACTGTGCTCACGAGCACCTCCAAATCAGAGTGCAAGAAACCAAAATCGGACTCACGAAAACCGACGTAAATCTTTTCTTGGAGTTCTCGTATTTGATCCTCCACAACTACGATCCCGTTAACCCATCTGAGCTGCTTTTCGTGCTCATTTTGCTCGATTTTCCGGTCCATATACTTCGAATTTGAGTTTGATTTCGTTTCTTTCAACCGTTCCAGATCGTTCTTGAACTTCGAACACTCCGATTTAAGAACGGTAACCTCTTTCGCTAGTTCTTGACCCGAAGCGATCTCGGCTGCTAGTTCTTGTGCCAACTTTTGAGTTTCGGTACCCATTTCATTAGCATGACTCCGTAAAACGCTTAATTCGAGCTTGAGCTTGGAAACGGACGACTCGGCAACCTCCAAGCTTCCTCTGAGCCGATGATTCTCTTCGTAAGCGGTTGCCAAGTCGTTGTCAACGGAATAATCCGAACCACTTCTGGGTGCCAACTTTCGGTGATTCGAACCATCCCTTTTTTCCGTTTGACTCCCGGAAACCGTGCTGCTTTTAACACTATCGACTTCATGGGCGCTAGACGAATCGTGCTTGTCAGCGTAGCAATTTTCCGACGTGTTCGATGAGCCATCGCACGTAACCTGTGAATCCGAATATTCTTCACGGATGCCCGTTTCTTCCACGACTGAATGAACCTCTTTCGTTTGTGCTCTGAGTTGTGTATGTGTTTTAGCCTATATTTAGCAAACGAAAAGATTTAGCAACATGAAGGATTTTTTGTCATCCATATATCGTATTTCGGTGAGAGAAAATGATCTAACCTTATTAACGTGATCATCGGGTATCTGCAACTCAGAAGACGATGATTTAACGATACCAGATTCGGTTTCTCTTTGCAGCCCTTTATCCCTCTGTTGTTCGAATTCTCTGCATCGGAGCAACAAATTACGTAAAATAACCCAGTAATTAATTAGAAGACCACTTTAATCAAGATTTCAAGAAGATATACCTGAACCCGGTTTTAGCCGTCAGCAGCTGAACCGTAACCTGGAAACAAAAGATTTTACATCGATCATAACATTGATAAATGAAACACGTAAAAAAGGACAGGAAACCCGAATTCAGAGTTTCTCACGTGCAAAATGGTTCCGTGATCAGATCCATGAAGCGGGAGAGCGATAGCGGACGGCTGTGATGCATCGGCGTAATCAGCGAGGTTGATCGTAGCTTCACCGAGGATGCTAGATCGTGAAGTACCCTAAGGTCCGAATCATCATTGATAACATTTAATCAATGGTTGAGATTTTACGATATATTTGACAATAAGTAAGAAAAGGGAAACTTACCATTCCTACAACGAGTTTGTAAAGCTTATCATCATATTGTTTAGTCTTAGAATCTAATAGAAGTCTTGTGGTTTCATAGATAGGATCTGCCCATTTGCACGCCCCGTTTCGCACGTTCGTTTTGCTAGTTTTTGCAATTGTCTTCCCAGTTTCACTAGGAATAAAAGATATAAATAACTTCTCCCATCCACTCTGCGGAATCTGAAATGCAACCATTTCAACGGAACATTGGGCATATTAGTCATTTGCCAATTTAGCATTGTACCATAACCACAAACTTGACATATATATATTCTCCAAGAAAATGAAAAAGCTAAGGAACACTCTGGTAACGATTCATTTGGATGGTATGCACATGTGCATACTAATAATGAAGCTGTTTTTAGCTTTTTATGCATGTGTGCATATTACAAATTACTTGTATTCATAAGTGCATACTACGAGGTACTAACTATTTGGCAACATTCAAGTGCTTACCAACGAAATGTATACATACACACACACACACACACATATATAGGAATATTCTCCAAGAAGGAGGTTCAGGGTACAACCCCCAAGAAAATGAAAAGCTAAGGAACACCCTGGGAACCTTTCAACGGGACAGTATGCACATGTGAATACAAGTAATCAAGCTGTTTTCTGCTTTTTATGCACGTGTGCATGTTACAAATTACTTCTATGCACGTGTGCATAACATCCAGATGAACATTAACCCCTTCGTTCTGCATATCCCTTGTACACTACAACTACCAAATAGTAACCATTTGGCAACATTATAGTGTTTTACGAACAAAATCAGGTTGAAAAAAAGAGCTTAAAAAAGGAAACTTACATTTGTAGCATGAAATTGCAGCCGAAACACAACTTTTACTTTCGCCTTCTCAAGTTTCCATTTCGTAGCCCTCGACATTATTGCATAAACCAAGGTACAGCAACCTACATTTCATTTGAGTTTTCAACAACAGAATCCAATCGATAACATAACACGACACAGACTCGAAGCTTCACAACTAAACGCCATCTGATTAGAAGTTATACTTCACACATTAGAGGTTGTTTACAATCCCATATAGATTTATGATCAAAAAGTAATTTACTAATAAAAGTATAAAGATCCCAAATAAAAATCAATCATGGTTTGATACTCAAACATCTCATGGAATAAACTGCTTCACAAAAAGGCAGAAAATTCTCACAAAAAGCTACAAACACATAATGTGGTAAAACCCTGATTGAGATTCAACTTTTATAATCAACCATAAAATTAAAACTTTTATTCAACCATGGAAACAACAAATTTCCCCCAAATCATACAGATTTGTGATGCATAAAACCCAGATCTTCAATATTGATATACAATTCAAGAATTAAAGAATCACCCCACATTGAATTTATTCATGATCACACAAAAAATGAGCTCAAAAAAACCCAGAGTAAAATGCTTACCTTCTTCTACCGATGAATTCGAGATCCAAAACCCTAATCACTATGAACACCAACTTTTAACATTAGAAAAGGGAATCCGCTAAGAATCCTGAAAGAATGAACTCAAAAATTCAATGTACGATCAAAGTAGAAGATGATAAAAAAAGGAAAAGAAAAAACCCTTTTATGGAAACAGTAGTAGCTGAATGCTGAGCTTAATGGATGTAGAAAAATGGAGAAAATGACAACAACAGTGTAGAAATAAACACATCAGCTATGCTTAATTGTTCAAACATTTGCATCAAATTAAGAAAACCTAGTTGAAGAAATTACTAGAAATGCCAAGGATTAAGGAAAAATAAGGGCCAAAGATGAGACATCACAGTCGAATAAGAGCATTATGTTACCTAACAATGCGGGATCTGAGATTGTGGGGGACTTGCAATGGAAGCAAAATTAGGGGAATCTGACAAAGATAGTGCGATGGGAAGCGTGAAATAACAGTAAAATTGGGTTTGATTTAATAAAAATCAACATGAAAATGAGCAGAAGACATGTGAAATCAGTCGGTACTGGTGTTGAAGATGGGTTGAAAATTATATGAATTTAGGTTTTGTAATTTTGGAAAGGTGAAAACCCCCCATTAAGATCCCGCCAAAGCTTTTGATTGTGGGTTTGTGGTGTTGTGGTTTTTGTTCATGTCTTTTTTGGTATAGATGAATAAATTTTCTTTCTTTTTTTCAACGATAAAAGGAAATCTAATTAAATAAAAATACAATCTTTATTCATCTTTCTTGTGATCACGTGATCAAAGGAGTTTCTTTTAGATTGTAAATTTTTTATCTTTTATCAAAAATTAAAGAAATTGTATGTTTAAATTAGAAAAATATTATATATTTTAACATTGTTTTTTTTTAATTATTTTTTTCACGTTTTTACTTAAATATCATTATATTCGTTAATTTTAGGTTTGTCTTTTACGAGCCTAGCTAAAAAAACAAATATGGTTTATATTTCCTAAAAAAAGATAAATTTATGGACCTAGGTCCGTATTAGATATTTTTTTAGGAAATCATTATTTTTAGGTTCATAAAAGTCAAACCTAAAATTTACAGATTTAGTGATATTTAGGTAAAAGTGGAAAAGAAATAGCTAGAAGGTTAATGTTGAAGTATATTGTATATAGGTTAGTTGGGCCAATTTCCCTTTAACATACATCAACCCCGAGAGGTAATCATCTCATTGGTGGAGGAGCGGTGTCTAACTATCTATACTTGAACTTAAGACCATGCATATATGAGTTACGTGCATATATGACATAAATCGAACACTTATTTACACAAAACTGTAGATAAAAGAATGCATATGACTATCCATAATTCATCTCAATTAGATTGACTAAAATTTAAAGGATCTGTATATCATTTGAATAAACAAGGGTATATTTTTTCAAAAGCATTATTTATATATTACAAAATATAGGCAAAGAATCGTACCGGAAAATTGAGTTAATGATGAGAAGTATGAAGTGGATCTGAATCATTGATTTCTTTTGTTTTAATGTCCTCTAATGAATTGTGTTTTAGAAGGAAAGTGGCTCGACGCATCTCATCCTAATGTAAATGTATGTGTATCCAACAATTGATTACTATTTCTCACGCTTTCCATGTTAACTTCAATTTTTCACTGAAATCCAACTCATACAATATAAAATGTTATGAAACAAATAATTGATTGTAATTTGTAAATACATAACATGTAGTATTTTATTTGCATGGTAAAAATAGAAACATACTATGTATACATAACATATCTATCTATTGTATAACCAATGTGATAATTATGATACAAATTAATAGGTGTTATTAATTATGAATAATGAGTTGCCCTTTTCATTAACCAAGAAATAAATTATGGTTGTAAACATTCAATAATCAGAAATATTTTAATTGTTTATATTTTATACTCGATGCAAATATTTAGGTTTTCGATTATGACAAGAAAGAATAATTAAACATTCCTAATACTTACCAAAAATAGTAGACTAAAAGACCTAATTAATCAAATTAGATGGATTTTTAAGATTATTTGTAGCTCTTTTTTTAGATTTGCAAAAGTCGTAAGTGTTGTCAAAGCAACTAAGATAAAAGTTTGTTTTACATAGTTTTTATTTTAAAAAATATTTATTGTTTTTGTTGTATTTTAAATTATTTACATTTATTTATTGTGATAGGACCAAAAAGAAATCATTTCATACAGACAATTCATTTAAACGACGTTTTCATTTTATTTTTGGTACTTTTGAGTACTTGATTTATTTTTCTTTCGACCCTTTGACTTTTTTATATGACTATTCTTTGTTAGGCTATCGGTAGCGTAGCTCACTAAGCCCACAAGTTCATTCTGTCACATCAGCTTTAACCACAAACTCACAATTAGCCCATCAAACCCACTATGTCAAGTACCACAACCCACAAAACCCAGTACCCAGTACATATATATTTTAAATATAAAAAGGAGAGTAGAGAGATAGAGAGGGAAAGGTTTGGTCAGTTTCAACAAACCGACGCCGAAAGCCCGCCACAGCTGTAGCGCAACCCGCCCCAACCCGCCCAGCCAAATCGTGGAGCCCCAACCGGTGGTACTGATAGCCATATGAATTTTTATACACAATGACATTGACGTCATTGAATCTTTATATTTCACTATTTTAATATATTTAACCTTCATGTATATTTATGCTTATCGAAATCTGATCATCATCTAGCCATCCGTTTGACTTGTCGGAACTTGTTTCAAGTCTATTGACGATGATGAAGCTTCCCTCGGAGCCTTCGTAGGTCCTACTTATTTGTTATCCAATTCGTGTAAACATTAAATAATTTGTTTTTCCTGTAGCTTATAAATTTTTCTGATTCTACTTTGCACGGCTCTTCTGATTTAATCTTTTGCTTCTTTAAATCCTGTTTAGTAAATCTAACTTAAAGGATTTATTGGATAATAAAAAAAAACTTAAACAAATTATAATCAAACAAAACATTTTTAACAAAAAATAAAGTCAAAATACATAAACTTTAAAGATTATATTATAAATCTGGATGTCAATACCTACCCTTGTCTCTTCTAAAAGAGATCGAATATAATTGTAATTTAAAAGGGAAGTTTGAGTTCCTAGAGGCTCCTATCATAAATATGCTCAATGCTAACATTTTCTAAAAAACATGCTTAGATTTTTCTTAATAACAAAAATACCCATTATGACAACTTAAATTTCCCTAACTATAATAAAAATATAATATATTTATTGAAGATCTTCTTCATGAAGGTTATACAATAAGAACTCAATAACAACTTTAATTGTTGGTTGATACAACCTAAAACTTTTGTCAATAAATAAATCTTAAAGAAAATAAACAATCTAAACAATTAAACAAATCATCTCGATTCAAGTTACCAATGAAAGGTTATAGCATCACGATGGTTACAAGATGTTTACACGATGGTTGGTCGGTATAAATAGTATTAAAATAATGAAAGAACAACAAAAATCATCTATCGAATAAAAAAGTATGACATTACAATGGTTGCTCGATAGTCGATAGAACTCAAACACAACCCGTGGTTGCTTGAAAAAACCACAATTTTGCAAATAAATCTTGAAAAAACAAGTAACTTGAAAGAAATAGTTTTAGTTTCAAGTTGTGGAGGTCCCTTAAGTTCATATTGTTAACTTGATGTCTGTTAGCCATCCTAAGGGCAATTTCGTCAATATTTAATTTGATAAATGTTAATCTTCTTCATTTGTTTTTAAGTTCATCAAGGTAATTTCCTTTGTTCATCAGTAACATAAAAAAACAAGCATTTAAAAAATTCTAGAGAGAGCTTTTTTTTAATTATATATAGTATTTAATATTTGAATAATCGATTTCTAAATGGAACCATCTTCCGATCGAAAAAGCCACCACCATTTAACGAGAAGCGATAAATTATGAGCATGAAGACTTCCGATTTGCAATCCACCATGCTCAAAACTTGAAATAACTTTCTTGGTAATTTTTACCGAGAGCTAAAGCATGCTCCCCTGAAATTAATACTCAGTGGCCCCTGGTTGCTCACCCCCGGATTCGAACTTAGATGAGTTTTTCCCATCATCAAGCCTTAACCGGTAGGCTGCCCCATTGGGGTTAACTTGAAATAACTTTGTGCCAAGTGATCCATGAAATTTTCCTCCATTCCGATCCCATGCCCCAAAAGAATCAAGATCAAAGACTATCCAATTTATTGCACACCTTTTTTCTATTTTGCTCATACTAGCCCCGATAGACAAACCCAAATATATTAAGGCCATCCACAGCCAGGGCTGTATGAGGTCGGTACCGCTGCCTTGCAGGCGGTAACACCGTCGAGGCAGGGCTGTATGAGACCTGTATGGAG
>LUCG01222792.1:0-11286 GCA_001633085.1 Carthamus tinctorius
TTCAAGCGCTCTCGAACGCCATTGCAAAAAAGAAAGTCGGCTTGCTCTACGTATTTTACGGTCCCCATGGCACCGGAAAGACCTCGTGTGCCCGCATATTTGCTCGGGCTTTAACTTGCCAATCATTAGACCATCCGAAACCTTGTGGATATTGCCATTCTTGTGTGTCACACGATGTGGGCAAGAGTCGGAGCGTACGAGAAGTGGGTCCGATGAATAATCGCGGGTACAAGGGTATAATGGAACTTATCGAGAGTATGATGGTTTCTCAGCTACCATCACAGTACCGAGTGTTCATCATCGATGATTGTGATACTTTGCCTCCTGATTGTTGGAGTGCGATATCTAAGGTTATTGATCGAGCTCCCAGGCGTATGGTTTTTGTATTGGTCAATTCGAGTCTTGACGTTTTGCCACATATAATCGTTTCCAGGTGCCAGAAGTTTTTCTTTCCAAAGTTGAAGGATGCCGATATTATCTATACGTTACAGTGGATTGCAACCAAAGAAGATTTCGAAATTGATAAGGATGCGTTGAAGCTTATAGCCTCGAGATCCGATGGATCGTTGAGGGATGCTGAAATGACGCTCGAGCAGCTCAGTCTGCTCGGGCAAAGAATTTCCGTCCCTCTTGTTCAAGAACTGGTAATGTTTCCATCTTTTATTCTTTATAAAATTATGATACTTGAATTACGACAGGTTCAAACGAGAACCGTAAGTATTTTGAGAACCTGAGAACCAATACATTCTTCATTCATCATGAATGGCGTGATAGTCTGATAGATATTCATTGTTTATTTAGGGTTATTCATTATAAATATAGATGATATTCATGATTTATTCAGGGTTATTCATGAAATAGTTGGTTTTCGGGTTCTCAAACTATTTATTTATGGTACTCATTTGAACATTCCACTAGTTAAACAATCACTAAACAATTATGTATGCAATTCACAGGTTGGGCTTATATCTGATGACAAGTTGGTCGATCTACTCGATCTTGCATTATCAGCAGATACAGTAAATACCGTGAAACATTTAAGAGAAATTATGGAGTCGGGTGTTGAGCCATTAGCATTAATGTCACAACTCGCAACCGTAATAACCGATATTCTTGCGGGTAGTTACAATTTCATGAAAGAACGACCAAGAAGGAAGTTCTTTCGACGACAAGCTTGTAAGCCCGAGTTTTCTTTCAAGTTTTTTGATTTTAAAAACCCCACTCTTTTTACCCTTTTCTTACACATTTACCGCTTTCAGTGTCTAAAGATGACATGGAGAAGCTTCGGCTAGCATTAAAGACGTTATCCGAAGCAGAAAAGCAGCTAAGAATGTCGAACGACAAATTGACATGGTTAACGGCCGCGTTATTGCAGCTCGCTCCCGATCAGCAGTACGTGTTGCCCACATCGTCCACCGATACCAGCATGCATCACAGCCCGTCGGGCTTGAACAACGGTGGTGGAAGAGATGGGTCCCGGAAAAGTAACTTTGACCATGCTGAGATGATCAGCAGTCAAAGGGGATTTTCGAAAAACGGTGGAAATTCGAGCGGTGTTCATAGGAAATCGAAAGAGGGTATATATCGGCAGGAAATCGAAGAGATTTGGTTGGAGGTGTTGGAGAATATTCCAATAAATAGCATTAAAGAGTTCTTGTATCATGAAGGAAAGCTGGCATCACTCAGTTTTGGTGCAGGTATTTCTAGTCTACACCTTACTCGTGCTTTATATAATATAAACTCGCGTATTTTCTCGACAATTATGGATTATAAGATCTAAAGCTTTTATTTTTATCCAATTTTTCCCTCGCCGTTTGTTGATATGATGATCTGAACTCGATGGTAGCGTGTTTTGGTGAACTTTTTGTTGGTATTTGGAGTCTTTGGTTGAGAATATCTAAGGATCATTGGGGTTAATCAAGTGGGATATTGGCTGAATAGCCAATTAGGCCTTCCCTCTTTACTTTATAGCCACATTTTCAACAAATTGACTGAAATAGCCAGAGATTAGGCAATTAGCATTTACGCAACTTGCGTAATCTACTTTTGCAATATAATATTTAGGAAAATTAGACGTTGCACAAGTTGGGTAAGTGCTACTTATGCGTAATGTCTGCTTTTTGCTTGTCCACGTATACAGTACGCAAGTATTACTTACATAACTTGCATAATGTCTATTTTTTCTGCATATTATATAAAAAGGTGGGTTATGCGAGTTGCATACGTGTCACTTCTGTAATCTTTGGCTATTTCGGTCAATAAATTGAAAAGGTGGGCTAAAAAGTGAAGGGAGGGGNAAGTACATAGGGTTATATGTTTTTAACATGCTAGTTGGTGCTTCTCTAAGTGATGTTAAATGAACGTAAGTTGTTGATGTTGTCAATGTTAACTCGTTAAGTACAAATGATTTACTTATATTGATGATTAATTAACGTTATATCATCGTTGCTAATATGATTCTCTAATTAAATGTCAACAGTTCTCCATATTTCCGCTTTTAATCTTGTTATATATACGATGATATTAACTATTTATATAATGATGCTTTAATAAATGCAATATAATTACCATATCAAATGTGTATTCACGTCTTTGGCCAAACAACTCTATCCCGTCGACGTTCTTACTTCTTAAAACTGCTAGATTTTAACCACAAGGCTTGTGGTGTAGCGGTAAGGCCTGTGGGGGATGGTATCCCATTCACCCCAGGTTCGAATCCCTTCGTGCGCATCTTGTGGCCAGGCTTAGTCTCAGACGGCCGAATTTTCTTTCAGTTCTATATTGCCAAGGATGTAGTCTAGGCGAAGCCTAGATGAACCTTATCTAAAAAACTGCTAGATTTTAATTTTATTCGAATATTTCAAAAAAGGTAATTACTTGGTTTGTTTTGTAGCTCCGACTGTTCAGCTTATGTTCACTTCTCACATGACAAAATCAAAGGCGGAGAAATTCAAAACGCATATTCTGAAAGCATTCGAGCACGTTCTTGGATCACACGTTACCATCGAAATGAGAAGTGAATCGAGGCGGGAAATGCAACTCACGATACCAACGTCCCAAGAAGATTTGTATGCGAATCGAAGAAGTGAGATCGTTGAAGTGGAGGCTTCGCCCAGAGAACCGAAAGCGAAGTCGCGTATCAATAACGACGATAAAGTGGAAGCGACTCCGTCTCATAAGAATTCAAGCGCTGGTTTCCAAAGAAGGTTAGGGGAACAAAATCAATCGATGAGCCTGGTTAGGGGTAAAGTGTCGCTTGCGAATGTAATTCAGCAGGCGGAATCACAGCGGAATGGTTGGTCGACGCGCAAAGCCGTTTCCATAGCCGAAAAACTTGAACAAGAGAATTTGTAAGTTCCCTTTTCGCCCTTTAAAAAGCTTGTACTTTTCGTTACAACGAAATCGGCTCTATAGGACGCCAAAGATGTCTAAATGTTGCTTGATATGATTTCAGTTTATATGATCAGACAATTGTGGGTTCTATGTAAATGTGTTACAATAAGTTGATAGGACGCTTTTGAACATCCTAAGAAAGCTTTTTAAGACATTATTAAGATAAAGTGTCTTATTAGCTTTTTTATATGACTTCTTATGAACATGTCTTTATACAAAACAATGGTTTTTATAAGACACTTTTTGAATAATGTCATATAAAAAGACTAACGTCACATTTCAAAAGTGCCCTAGCAAAGCCCAAAAGCATCGCATCAACTTATTGCACTATGTACATGTTTTTTTTAAATAAGGAAACTTGTTTTAATAAGACAAATTTTGAAATAATGTCATATAAAAAGAGATGTTTTATTTGAATAGTGTTCTAACAAGCTCAAAAGCATCCTATCAACTTATTGTAACGCCTTTACATATAATTCATAATTTTGATCCTCTAACCTATAGTCCTATAAAACAGTCTATTATGACATTTAGACATATTTCACATCCTATAATGACATTTAGATATATTTGGCATCCTATAGAACAATCTGTAATGACATTTAGACATATTTGATGTCCTATAAACCCGATCTTGTTGTAGTTTTTATATAAATAGGTATAAACTCAGAAATCAATCTACTTGAAACGGTTTTGAAATTGAGAGTAGTTTAACATTCAAATGGCACCGAGTATTTGATGAATTAGAGAACCAAAGATATTTTTATAAACTGATTTTTCACCAAATTTTACGGGCAAAAGCTTATTGTTCGGCTGGTTTCAATCCAATGCTCATATGCTTAAACAAAAAATCCATGAAAGTTTCAAACTTTATGATCCATAACACTTCATATGATGATTCTTTATAAAAATGAGTTGGGTTTTCTTTAAATTACAGGAGACTTGAACCAAGATCAAGAAGCTTGTTGTGCTGGAAGGCATCTAGAGTTGCCCGTCGGAAGGTAAGAATCAAAATATGGTTATTATTACTCAATTCAGATACATAAATGAAACAAATTTGTTTGAATTCTTGAGACTGAGTACACAAGTCTTTCCGTATGCAGATTTCGCGTTTGAAATGTAGAACGAAAAAGCCACGAACTTTGCTAAGATTGGTGTCTTGTGGGAGGTGTCTTTCAAGTAGGTCACCAAGGTAATACAGAATCTCCATTTTTAAGCATCAATTTATGAGTCAATTAGCTTTCATTAATAAGAGAGAGTCAACTCCAAGAACAATGGAAAAGGCAAATGTGTATTTCTAGCTTTCAATGTTCTTTGTAGGCCTTTTGTATTCTTTGACAAAAAGATTGTAGCATTTCTTTGATTTAGAAAGTGGGGTTTCATAAAATTGGTGTCTTCATCTCTTTGGTGGGGGCTTGATGGGATTAGTTGAGCTGCAAACACTACAATAAAACCATGTTTATAGGATGTCTGAAAAAAGATTTTGGGGCCATTTACCTGAATGCTTACCCGGTAAGCGCTTACCATAAAAAACTAACATACTACCTTACTTTACTGGGTAAGCATTTATTAAACGGCTTCTTAGTATCCTAATTGACCGCTTTATAAGATTTAAATTTATAGGACCAGATAATAAAGCGTTGTAGTTAAAAAGTGTTACAATAAGTTTATAGGACTCTTTTGGGCATTTTAACAAGGTTTTTAGGACATCTTTAAAAATAAAGTGTCGTATTAGCTATTTTATAGTACACTGTCCGAAAAAAGTGTGTTATAAAAAGATGGGTTTATAGGACGATTCTCAAAAGTATCCTATAAAATAGCTAAACGATACTTGATTTAAAAGAATGTACTAAACTTGTAGAAACGTCTAAAAACATTCTATAAATCTATTGTAACACTTTTAGATTGACGTTTTTTTTATTGTTTGGTTTTATAAACAAACTTATAAAGGATTCTATTAGGACGATTAAACATTTTACGCGTTCTATAAATCTTTTTTTCTTGTAGTGAAGATGGTCCAAAGACACCTAAGGTTAAAAGAAAGTCAATGGGAGGAGGATTGAGTTTGGGGATTCAAGGATTCAGATTTTAAAAGCATGTGGAGTTGGAAGTGATATGGTGAAATGGGTTTTTGTTTGATTATTTGGGTTCTTGTGATGCTGAAATATATACCTTCCCTATTCTCTTCTAGTCATATGTAACTCTATTTTTATATTCCAACAAATTAATTAATTAATTAATTGTATTGAAATGTATTTTAATTTTTTAAGATAATTGGTTAAATATTAGAGAAAAATTGCATACAAATACAACCAATTTTGTTCTATTTTTTTAGATCAATTTTAGAAGTGTTTATTGAAAGGATCTAGTGAAAGTATTATGTTCTCAAAACAAAGTTGGTGTTAGGTTATGGAGTTAAAATAAGAAGCTTGGAAAGTTGATTATTAAAAAGTGAAGGTTTTAAATGTTGGGTTTTTAAAATATTAGTGTAAATTGTATCAGAACTAATGTAATCTTCCTAACTTTACTAGAAAATGTAGATTTATAAGGAGAAAATTATTTATATAACCATTTCAGAAAATCCTTTTAACCTTCTAGCCATTCTCTCCCTAAAATATACCAAACACCCACCGATCCCCTATGACCGCTGTTGGTGGTCTGATTTATACATTAAATGCTACTGATAACTAGTATTTAATGTATAAATTGATGTGTCATATGTATGAATAAAAATAATATAATAAAAGAGCCTAACAATTTGTGATTATGATGCAAACATTATTGCTAATTGGTGCAAAATGGTAAAACAAGCTTAAATTAGATATAATTGTCAAGAAACTATGTTAACTTGAATTTCTTTTGGGATAGACATTAATTAAAACTAGTTCTTATCAAAGCATTATTAGCCTAGTGGTCGGTAACATCTTTGGAAGGGACACCAAATGACATCCATGTCCACTCGGTTCGATTCATGGGGTGAGCATGTGGCGATACCTTGACTATGAGTCGGCTTTCGGGTTGATCCATGGTTACCGAGGATTAGTCTGGTGCCCGTATGGATCTTGGATACCTCGTCAACTTCGTATCAAAACGTGTGCTTGAATTATTTGCCGTTCCAAAATTAAAAATAAAAATTAAAGCTAGTTCTTTAATTAGACCTATTCCTATGTGCGGTTAGCATAGAGGAGTTTGTAAATCACCAATTCAAAGTGATAGACATACAATTGACTTATCAGAGCTTCAATTGCAAGAATTTGAATTAAAAAAAATCTTATTGATACTAAACAATTTCAGTCACCACTTTATCAAAATCCTTAAGCGATTATGTATATGAATAGGTTAAGTGATTACTCAACTGAAAATGATATTATATAGATATCAAGCAAATAAACTTGTTCACAATATCTTAGATTCTTACATAAAGAAACTCAAACAAAGTACATCGGCAATCTAAAGCTTGACTATTATTAGAAATAAAAACAAGTTATCGGCTAAATTAGTTAAACGAAAAGGAAATGGCAAAAGTTTCTCCAGTACTTCTCTCTTGCTATAGAAAATTGTAGGTCACGGTGCTAGTCACCTGTGTTGGTGAAACAATAGTTTACCTGGACGACCTAGCCTTGATTGTTTGGCACGTCGTGTAGTCCCTACTTGAAGGAAAAAGAGGCTTACGTGACCTCTACCACGACCCTAGGTCACATCGTTCTCTTTGGTTCATTTATTACGCCGATAAGAAAAAAAAAAGAGGGATATGGGATTAGGTAACTTATATTATACATAATTCATATAAAGCAAATGGTTTTAAGAAGTAAAACATGTACAAACAAGGTAGTAGTTATCAATCCGTACACTAAATTTTGGCCATAGAAGAAAAAACATATGATATACTAGTTTTAAGAGTTTTAAAAATAATTTTTTTTTTGGGTGAGAACATGATAACAAATCCATTATTTATCTTCATTTACCTTCAACTATATTCAACAATCTTCATTTAACTATTTTTTATGACCATCATTGAAACTTTAACAAATTCATTCATGAGAAGTGACTAGAGGTGTATACAACTTTGTAAATATGACTAAAGTGAAAAAAAAGATGCAATCTGAGGTTGATGAAAGTAGATAAAGGTAGTTAAAGCATTGAAGGTAGATGGAAGTTTGTATTCTTTGTCAGTTATCAACTAAAGATAGTCGAAGGTTCACGTTTTAAGTCGTTTGATAAAAAAATCAACTCATCCAAAGATAAAAGAGTGTTCTTATCATTCTCACCATAAATCTTATATATGGTTAGATCATGTAAGAACAACCTCTTTTATAAGAAGGTGAGAACACTTTGAAGCCTTTAGATGGTTATTTTTTGATCAAACGGCTAAAAGAACATGTACCTTCAAGTACCTCCATCTGATGGCTAACAAAAAAAACTTAGATCTTCATCTACTTGATTGACTTTCATCCAACTTTATTTTCACCCTCAAATCATTTTCAAGAATTTGTTGGCATTTAAGACCTGATGATAGAAATGTATAGATGAACATAAAATAAATATAGATAAAATTTAATGAAATGCAGGTAGATGAAGGTTTTTCTTTTCACACGTTCTCAACAAAAAAGCACTGATTGATTCACAAGTACCCAACAATATTATATATAAACCACAAGGGTGGTGACGTACTGGCAAAAGAACTAGGGGGATGTGGTGAAATATCTCATCCACCTGGATTCAAGTCCAGGCGTGCACACCTTGTGACCAGGCTTAGTCTCAGACGACCGAAATTTAATTTCCAAATTGCAAAGGATGTAGTCTAGGCAAGGTCTAAATGAACCTTATTCAAAAAAATATAATATATATATATATATAGAGAGAGAAAGGTTCAAATGAGAAGTGCTAAAAAAATGCGAAGTAGAGAAGTGATCTCCACCACTCATCCGGTCAATAAATTAGGCTTTGATCGGTCCACCACTCATACGGTAGACGTGATCACGGAGGATTGACGCGATTTCATGGGAGGGTAGAGATTATTAAAGGGGGAGACCGGTCAAAGCCGCCTTTGTTGACCGAGATGAGTGGTTGAGATCACTTCTCTACTTCGNGTTTATTTAAGTGGATAATATTAAAATGAGAATGGAAATATAACAATATGTGGAAAAATGCGACCAGCATAGCAATCCAAGTTTGGAAGGAACCACAGAATGATGGTTACCGTCTCTGCCGGGGTTTTGACTTCTTCTCACTCTCCCTTTCACATTATCTGTTTCCTTCCTTTGTCCCTTTTCATTTACTATATTTACATATTAATGTAACTTTAATATTTCCCTTTCAAAAATCTCTAACCATTGCATTAGAAAAGTTAAAACCCTTAAATAAGACGAAAGTTAGGTTGCGAACTCAAATTTCATTGCGAACGTAAGGATAGTCGAGAGCACGTCACGTGACATATTCACTCTAAATAATCATGTATTATTCAGGGTGAACAACACAACATTCAGTGGTATTCAGAGTGAATAATACAAAATGTTGTATTATTCACTTTAAATAACACAAAATATTGTCTTATTCACTTTGAATAACACTAAATGTTTTGTTGTTATTCACTCTGAATAATAAATGGAAGAGAGAATACGCCACGTGACGCTTTCTCGATTGTCCTCAGACCATCCGCTATGGTCTAGCCGATGGCATCGACAAAGCCATTGGCTTGACCGGGTCCATCAGGAACACCGCGGTGCCTCCATCGGGTTCGACTTGATCGGTTTCTCCATGCCGATGGTGAACGACCCGACCCACCCTATCACCTCACCCCCTATCTCTCTCTCTCTTGTTTCTCTCTCTTATTTTCTTTTTTCTTTTTCTTATTAATTATTTAATGTGTGGGTAAGATTGGCTTAGGTATAGTGGATGGTTTGAATAAGGTAATGGAAAGATGATGTGGCGTTGATGTGGCAATTGGGTTTTATTGGGTTGAAGTGTTACCATAGTGGATGGTCTAATTGCTAATTACACCCCTACTTTCCTCACATGGATCAACATCAGAGTCTTCTTTTTATATTCCTAATGTATGGAATGACCTGATTCTGACGTTTATAGGGGCGCAAATAGCAATCCCCCTTTCTAGGTACCACTCCAAGATGGTATCTAGTTAACGACATGAATAAGTATAAAGTGAATAAAAATTCCAAAGGATCAAGGCATTTTAAAGTATTTTGAGTAGCTTAAGTGGTAAGACATTGGGTTTGCTATCACGGTTTATCATTTTGATCCTTTTTAGGACCACCAAAAGTTTGTTTGACTGTTAACTTTATCGTTTTGTGTAATTAGCTGATAGGGACATCCATGGTTATCCAAAATTGATTAGGAAACCTGAAGTAGTAGCTAGTAGGAAACATGATGGGTTAACACACACTGAACCCTACAAACGGAAATAGTTTACTAGCAGCAAACTCAAAGAATAGAAGAGAAGACTTCTCCGGCTTTGATTAATAACAATGAAGTAATGGAACATGATGTACACCTGAAGGGAAAACTAACAAGCATGGCTTTGATTAATAACAATGAAGTAATGGAACATGATGTACACATGAAGGGGAAACTAACAAGCATGCGCCTAAGGCCGGAAAACAAAACAAGCCCAAAATGGTGACATATATAGAACTTACTAAAAAAACCTAAATGACCAAAAAAGCCATACGTCATGAAAAGCGATAAGTTTGATCCGTTGGCCCATTTCACTACGAGAAGAATATTTTAATAGTAAATCAATCCATAAGGGCACAAACGCCAAATCATGAGCAAACCAAGTTTGGTCCAACACCGCTCGATCTTCTCATGTATTTCTACCACCATTTGTCGTGTATATCAGCCTTAATAAACAAGAACGATAAAATTGGATAAATTAATATAGGAAAATATATTTGTATGCGACAAATACAACTTTGGATCATAACAACCAAATTGAACTACTAAGGTTTACTCATATTGAGAAGTAAGCGGTCCTAACAAAAATTTATAATCAATCATCAGAAGACAAAGTTATAATCTTACGGACTTAATCAACCAAATAACATAAACATTTTGCAATGATTGCTAATACGCAAATATAAAACATCGTGAGTTCTATTAATTGAAAAAAAATAAGTGTTCGTGTTTTTTTCTCTAAACAATTAGAAAAAAAGTGTCGATGTAAACTTTCATTTCGTTTTCTATAATCCTTGAATATGAATAATAATTGTGCAAAAGGTTGATATAGGCAACCCCAACCGCCCCATAATCGACTGTCAATTTCATAATGTGGGGAACATTCCTGACACACTCAGTGGTGTGGCTATGGGGACGTCTCGTGCTCGAACTGTACAAACCTACCACCCCTCATTACCAACTGAGTTACACGCCATTGACCCTTTAATATGAGTAATAATACAACAGTAAACAACAAATGTGCGATAAACTTTCTTCGTTCAAGACATTCCAACTTGTATGAAACTTGGCGTTTAGTTCGCTGGAATCTGATGGAATTTGAAGGAATTGGAATGGTCAATTCCATTGACCAGATTTCATTCCTGCATTTGGTTCATCTTTTGAATTTTCATAAGGAACTTGAATTCCACAAATGATGGAATGTAGATTCCTTAGGTTTTAGCAAGGAATTTCAATTCCTTGCTACCATCTTTTAAAAAAAAACTATATTACTACATTTCATTCACCCATGATGGATGTAACTACCGTGATACCCATCACCATTGCCGCCGCCACCATTTTTGCCGTCGTCGTCTTCACCGCCGCCGTCGCCACCTTCCTAGCGGTGGTTGCCACCGTTACCTTCGTCACGGACACCACCACTACACCTGTCACCGCTGCTACCATAACCACCAGCCACCACTACCGCCACCACACACCACG
>LUCG01222796.1:0-15909 GCA_001633085.1 Carthamus tinctorius
CAACCATTGATTAAAAGTTTTTAATGGTGCTAGATTATTCCTCAAGTTTTTACAAAAAAATGGTTTTTATTTGATTAAGCCTCTATATACATACATATATATAGACTTAGGATCAGGTGAGACCAAAATGTTTCCGTGAGACCGCGTGAGACCAATACCTAACGTATGAAACTTCACAAAAAAAANAGACCTAAAAAACACTTTCGATGCAAAAAATGAAACCTTCACAGTTCAAATGCTGTGAATGTTACAAATAAATAATACGAACCTTCACAGTGGAAAATGTTGTGAACTTTCACACTTTCGATGATTTTGTTCAATATGGTTGCTTCCAAACCCAATCCCAACATGAAAGAATTTTGGAACTCTCTTGTATCGTTTTGACCTTTGTCCATAAGACGGATTTCAAATAGTATACATAAACATCGAGATGGTTGGTTACAAGTAGAACCTTGTTGTTGTTACAACCATAATACAAACCCAAATACTCTTGCCTTCGTTATAGAGCATTCATCATTATTGGGTATACAGAATGTCTTATTGTTTACCTCTTAAAGGATTCCATAAAGTTAGGTTCGAGTATTCATTCCAATTGCACTTGTAAATTATGCGTACACGTAGGCGTACCTAGGAATTTTGTTGAGCGGGTGTGCACCTGTAAGGTAGTTCAAAGTCCCATAACAATCATAGGGAAAAGTTGATGCAGTTAGGCTCGAAGGAAGGAAGGTCAATTATGTCGATTCCCGGAATAATACATTATTTTCAAATTGAATCGACCTTTTACTTTTTAAATAAATCATAATACCACGTCTTACATCTCTCGTGTTTTTAGCTTAATTCCACCATTATGGAGAACTTCTTTGTTTTTGTTTTTTTGGTTGATTTTATAAAATTTTCCAATGTATATTTGATGTTCTTTTTACATTGTTTTCAATTTCGTTTCCTTATGCATCTAGAATTCTTAATATTAAATTTTACAAATAAAAATAACTACACATCTTATTTTGCTACAATATGCATGTTGATTTTTGAATAAATACTATCAAATCAAAAAGTAAAAGCAGATTAAAAATTCAAACAAAACAAGAGAAAAAAGCATGGCTTATGATTGAAACTATAGATAGCCAAATGGGCCCGGCCCAACCCTGGTCATGAGACTGATATTTTATTTATAAATAGGTTTGAGATCGGCCTTATTTTTTATTTAAAATTTATTTTTAAATATATTCGATTAAAACCAAAATGTATCTTTAAATGTATTTTATAAAGTGCATTGTAATAAAAAAACCCTATTCGATTGACCAAATGAAATATTTTAAATTACATTTTAATGAACAAATTCTCTATAACAAAAATGTATTCTCTTTAGTGTATTTAATTGACCAAATTATAATAAAAATGTATTTGTTAGTGTATTTAATTGACCCAATAAAAAATAAACATGCATTTGTTAGTGTATTTTATTGATCAACTTTTTTAAAAATTATTTTTTATATGTTAAATATTAATTTAAAAAAAAGGAGGAGATGTGCCCAGGATGGGTTCTCAAAATCAGGCTTTGTAAAACTTAATCGAGAAGTATTTTCATCAAGGCTCGGCATGGTTTAGGACCGGTTTTTGTAATGGCGGATCTCTTTAGAGGCAATGGAGGGCCATGGCCTCCTTGTTTTTTTAACACTTACCATTGGTGTATTTTGGTTTCTGCAAGTGTTTCAAAGTTTATTAAAACCTTTTTAATATAATCATTTTGGCCACTTTATTTTTTATGATCTTGAAAAATTGGAATCTAAATTTGTCTTTTTTTGGATAATGCATACCTCTTGTAAATAGATTTATAAGTATTTGTTTTAATATGATGGGATTTAGATCGATAAAATCATAAAATATTAATTTTATATCTAAATACCAATGATACCATTACAAAAGAGAAATCTATTTTTTAATAAAACACCAAAAATAATAAGTGTTCTGATAAATACATAATAGAATCAAATATTTGTATGTTATATCTAAGAGTGTTATAAAAAGTTATACGACGTTTTTGGACGTTATACAAAGTCTTTGATAATACTTTTGAAACAAAATGTCTTATTTTATAAGACATTTTTTCAAATAGAGTCATGTAAAAGAGCTAATAGTACATTAACTTTCAAAAGTGTCCTAACAAGTTTGTTAAGACACCCAAAAACTTATTACAAGCTTTATTAACTTAACACGTGGTAAGATAGGACAATGATTAAGCAATTGAGTTATAAGAAATATATTATTGAACTTGATGAGGTAAGACGTTGATTAAAAAATGTTAACTTGTATATTGATAAATGAGTGATATTTTATATAAATGACCCAATTAAAAAATGTTTACATGTATATATTCGTTTCTTATTAACATGGATGTCGTGAACTTTTCATAATGTAATGGAAATTAATTTGGTATAAGTTTTGCTACTTTTCAAAAAAAGCTTCCATATATATGGACTGAAAATCTATAAAGCAAACACTTGGATGTTTATGACAAGTTCATATAAAAAATTAGTTTCGGCCCCCTAGATTATAAGGCTTGTGTTCCGCCACTGGGTTTTTGGCCACCTCTAATTGAAACATATAATAAAAACAATAGGAGTTGTTGTCCACGAAAACATTAAATACGTGCAGCTAGTTGGAATTGAACCTATACTTACTACATGGAAACTTGAACTTGGTGAACACTGACCATCAAGCCAAGTCGAGATCTCGTAAGTTTGATTTTAAAATATTTCAATGCACCTTTAAAATCAAGCGGGTGCACCTTTAAAATGCTTAATTTTTTTTTCCTTTACGATAATCAAGTGAGCGGGGGGACGAGACCCCGCTCAATCTTAGGTCCACCCCTAAGCGGGGGGACGAGACCCCACGTACCGGCATGGAGGGCGTCAAATGGATCGGTACCAACCGGTACCCCCGGCAACACCGCCGAGGGTAACCGGTATAGGATGAAAACAGCACAGCCGTGCCGGTTGAGGAACGCTACCTACCCACCCCCTCTATCTCCTTTCTCTCTATCTCTTCTTTTGTTTTTCTTTTATTTTTTTATTAATTATTTAGATTGGTATGAGAGTTAAGATCACTGTGAATGAATTGGTAAGGTGTTGGTAAGATAGTGGAAAACTGATGTGATGTTGAGGTGGCAGCTGGTACCATTAGCAACCAGCATGGCCACTGTGAATGGTCTAATAATATAATATTTAATATATATCTATTAAAATATTGTTTCTCTATTGTACACATCATATTTCAATGCATTTCATTGGTGGAATATATTATTTCTCTCTCTTCAATTAAGTTTAGAGACTTCTCTATTAGAGATTTTTATAACTTCTCTCATTTTTTTTTCTCTATTTTAGCATATAAGATAGCAGAAAAAAAATACCAGAATCTTTTTTTTCTTTTTCTATTTTAGGCTCTTAGGAGGAGTTAACTCGTTTCAAAAAAAAAAAAAAAAACCGGGNGGATTTGATCGTCAAAAGCAAAAGCCCTAAAATTTGAACCAGTTTCAGTTCCCGCTCTCAAATTCGAAAATCAAAGGGTAGATAGAGAAAGTGAGAGAGAGAGAATTGCAGAGATTTGGTTTCAGTTGAATCATCATCGGCAATGGCTGTCGAAATTCCCGAAGAAGAGAAGCTTTTGATGCAGAAGGTAGCTAAGGTTTTCGACGAAGCTCGAGCTTCTCGAGCATCTCACATTCGAAAGCTTAAAGAGCTCTCCGCTCTCCGTTCTTCCACTCCTCTTGCTCAGTTCTTCCCTGCTTTCACTAAAACCCTAACCCCTGTCTTCACTTCCCAGCGTCGTACCGCTTCTGTTGAACGGATCGTTCAATTCGTTGCTATTTTCGTCTGCACAAGGGATCCTAACAATTCTGAGGATTACGATGCGTTTTTTGAACAGTTTCTTCGGTTTCTCATCGGTGGAACTACTGCCGCCAGCAGAACTTCCAGGTTTAGGGCTTGTCAAATTATTTCTGAGGTACTTGTCCAAGCTTTACTTTTTTATAAAATTGAATGAAATGCTCTTTGAATTGATACATGAATGGTGCAATTAGTTGATATCACTGAAAATTTATGACTATTGTAGACCAACCTTAGCTTTTAGGTTTTAAATACTCTGGTGATAGACTTAACGTCAATGAATTCTAATTTTAATGAAGTATGAAATGATTTTGGTGTTGATACCACAATCAGAATTCTTATCAATTTTACATCTAAAGTACTAGGTTTGACATCCTGAACTCAAATTTAGCAATTATTTGTCTGCCAGAAATGTTAATTCCATGACTTCTACAAGACTAGAGATACAATAGACATTTGAAGATCGGTTTTTTGAGGCAAATTCAAAACCAGTGAAAATGTTTGTTACTTCGGTACGTATAACCATGATACCTTAAGCTAAGTAGAATGTGCAACTGGCAGGCAACAACAATACCTGTTTCTTGTAAAATTTGAACAGGTTCACGTCAATTATTGTTGGTGAATGTTATTATTCACTAGTGGATGCAATTGTTTATGAATTATAAAAGCGTTAGTAGCCTAGTGGTCGGTAACATCCTTGGGAGGGACAATGGATGGCATCCCTGTCTACCCTAGTTTGATTCATGGGGTGAGCATGTGGCTATACCCTGACCATGGGTTGGTTTTCGGGTTGATTCATGGTCGCCGAGGATTAGTTGGGTGCATGTATGGATCTCGGATACCTCGTCGACTTTGTGACAGGACGTGTGCGTGAGTTATCTGCTGTTCAAAAAAAATTGTTTATGAATTGATTATTAATGTGGTTTAATTAACTATGACATGATCATCATATCAAATTATCAACTAATAATTGGTTTGATGATAAAGATAAAAAGAAGGTCTCCTTGCTAAAAAAGGAAATATATCTTGACAATGGTAGTCAAATAAGGGTATTTTTAATTATAAAAAATGCTAGTTTTTTTTTTTTGATAAACTTGCTAACTGCATTAAAATATTCAAGTACTACTAAGATGATGCTTGTGTTAAATCTGATCCAGATTTTGTATGAAGTTAGTTTGGAAATACTAGATTTAACCTCCAAAGTCAAAATATAGTTCTTGTCATTCTGAATCTAGGGGGTATTTATTGCTATCAGTTACAAAAGAATACATGCTAACATTTTGAAGTCATAGAATCCAAAATGGATGCAAATGGGCATGACTTAGTACATACAGCTATTTGTTATTGTAAACTAGTAGTATGACTTTCACTCATTTAACCACCTTTAGGTACAGGTGTGTAGTCTTGCTAGAATTATTAACTTTTGGTAATAATTAGGTTGCTAGTGTACATCATCCAATTTGGACAGTTCAGTACCATGTAAGATATAAATGTAGGGAAACTTTAAAAGAAAAAGAAATAATTTATCGTGTTCTTGAAGGGTTGCTTTGTTGGGGCTGGCCAGTTTAATTTTTGGTTTTTCGCTAATAGCTTGATTTTAATAGATTTCATTATGTTTCATCAACAATGTCTAACCTGCAAGTGTTAGTGACTTTCAAAGGTCTTCCCCTATAAATCGGAGTTATTTGGTTGAATAGTTAGAGTTATTTGGTCCCTTCTAAACACGCTGCATTATCATATACAACCCAGAAAGTTGTGGAAAATCACTGTTTAAGAAATTTCGTAGTTATTAATTAAATGGGTTAGACAGGCATGCTATTTTTCTTCATTTGCTTTTATTCTACAATAATATGTCAAATGCAGTTGGTTGTTCTATCTTTATGTTTTTAAACTTGTTGCTGTTTTTGTCCCTACCTTTATTTGTTTTCTATTTGATGGAATTATTACTGGTAGATCATAATGCGATTACCAGACGATGCAGAAGTCAGCAATGATCTGTGGGATGAGGTGATTGATTGCATTAAGGTGCGGGTGGGGGATAAGGTTCCACTAATTCGCACGTTTTCAGTCAGGGCTTTATCTCGTTTTGCAAATGATGCAGAGAATAGTGACATTCTTGAATTATTACTTGAAACATTGCCTTTAGAACAAAATCCGGTGAGTTTTCTCCCCATTTACTATAATGTATTTTTTTTTCTGCTTCCTTTCGGTCTCTTAATCTGCAGTTTTTGCTTAACACATTCTGTTCTGCCATGTTCATGTTGTATATGGTCTTGATAAAAAGTAAATATACTAGTTAGTAGTTACTTGCTATGAAGCAGAAGAGCCTTGTCTTTGACAAGTATTCATCCTGACTAAAAGTTTTGGTTCTGTCATCTCTACCTGAGAATCCAAAAAAACAACATAAATAGGGTAAGAGATGATGGGTTGAATTTATAGGATATAATACGAATTGGTTTGACAATAGATGGATGAATCACCAACATTTGATAATTATATGGCTTTTATAACTTTGCTCAATAACTGCCAAACTTCTGCAAAATGAGAGGCATAAATACAAAGTGTTAGCATTTTCGTTATATAATGTTGTTAGTAATTTGGGCAAGCGGACTGCATGGAATAACCTGTTAACTGAGCTCCACATGGACATGTGCAGGAGGTTCGTAAAACCATACTACTGTCTTTACCGCCTTCCAATGCAACGTCAACAGCAATCATCAGTTGCACATTGGATGTGAGTGAAGCTGTGCGTAAAGCTGCTTATTTTGTTTTAGCTAGTAAATTCCCTCTTCAGAGTCTCAGGTACCTTCTTTCTTATGGATTGTAAACCCTTTCCTTTTCGATTGCTTTTCTTCTCCATGCTTCTTTTGAAACGCTTTTTTGATCCCTAGGTAACATTTATATTGATTTAAAAAATCTCCAGTGTCACTCTGTTTTGCTTTGCTCTCATTGTTTGGGTTAGATTATTAATTGCATATTATTCTTTCATACAATTGTATTCCGCTTAGAATCTCAGTATAGAACTTTGTTAATTGAATATTGGGGGTATTGTGAATTAGCTTGACTGAATCTTGAGCATTTATGCTATTTGGGGATTGTTAGTTTAAAACAATTTGCAGTTTCATTGTACCTTATGATTGAACACTATCTATACTTTTGAACTAAATAGATTTTTCCGCTGAACCCTGAATCTGAATTTGGTATGATACGTCTTTAACTTTCTTCCAAAAGTGCATGAGAAAAGGATTTTACAGTTTTAAATGATGTTGAAAACCTTTTGATAAACTACTTCTGCTCATATCTTTTCTTTCTTTAAACTCTTATAAGTTACTGCATTTTTAATAGCAAGTTGATTTATCAAATGCAACAAGAAATAAACAGTGTTTTTGGAGTATTTCATGTGCACTCTTTAGAATGTTTTGAACATATGAAATCTCATTACGGCTATTTAATAGATATTCTGTGATTCGTGAATTATAATTACTACTTTAAGGAAACATGGATTATGTTAAAATTATATAAGTGTCATATGTTCGACAAACAAGTGTTTTTATAGAATCAAACCAGATAGTGTTGAAATAGAAATGTTATGGGTTTTTTTACACCATATTTACGTTAAAAAATTATTCTTATACTTTCTCTTAATGTAAGGTTCAATCTGATCTCCATAATTTGCTTAACCTTTATTAGTTTTAAAGTTGATAGCCATTTTGGTTTTAAGCTTAAAAGACTTTATTTAGCACAAGGAGTTTACAATCAATTGTATAGTGTGTTTTGGTTTAGCTTACAATAGTTTTGTTGGATGATAATTTGAAATAGTCTTGGTACATTTTGAGGTTACCTTATAATAGAAGTTCCCTGGTGTAGCCTACAGTATATACTTTTTTCATGTATTATGATGCATTTTTTGTGGACAAATGAGCGGAGATAATTTAGTGGTTTTGTTTTCCAATTAGTGCTATTGGATCTAGTGTTATATGATTTTATTTTCAGAGTTTTGCCTGTCTGCAAGGCCCAATGGAGTCTTACTTTGCGCAAAGACAAGATTCATATAAAGCTATTTTACATAAAAAGAGAGTTTGAATATAGGAGTTTCATGTAAACATGTTTTACAAAATCCATGTGACAGAATTGCTTTTACTTGAAGATAAATTTTTTATAAAGTCGTAAACCTATTTTACACAAAAGAGTCTTATTTTTGCTTAGAGACAAGATTCATGCAAACCTATTTTTCAAATCCATGTGACAGACTTCTTGAACTTACATAAAACCGTTGTGCTTTATACTTTCCGAGTCGGAGTTTTTGTTCCCAGCCATGTGTAGGTATCGTTTAACAAATCAGGAAATCTCTACTGCATATTCGGATGGATTGTGAAAAGTTAAATTGACAGTGGTTAGTAGGCTACTGAATCAGGCGACAGAAGCCATTAGAGTTAGGTCCACCTAAGCAGTCTTGCACTTCTAGTAGTTGAGATTACTAAGATATACATGTATATGTAGTCAAGTAGTATGCAAGTATTTGATGGTTAGCTAGGAATGGGATGGTTAGTCGTAACTGACTAACTGGAATCAAAGTTTTATGCATAAACCAATGATATACATGTATACATAGTCAAGTAGTATGCAAGTATTTGATGGTTAGTCGTAACCGGAAACAAAGTTTTATGCATAAACCAACCAGGCAGAATTGGTTGGTTTGGTTGCTCTGTATGCTTTAACTGCTTATAAATTATAATTGGGAAAATTTTGTTCCACTTTATGTGGGAAGACTGTCATCCTTTCTAAGTCACTAATCCTTCCTTTGTGCACTTAGAATCATATAAGTTGTATGGTTGGGAATCACTAGATGTTTAGGTATTGTCCGTTTGATGGTTGGTACAGGCATGCAACAGGATACTTCACACAGTTGTATTATCCAGATCCTATTAGTGGATGTAAGTGTTTACATTGAAACATACTTTATGAATGCTGCATAAGGCTAAGGAATTGTGGTAGCATCTAGCATCCTTTGATTTAGCTTAATATACTTTGGTTGTCTATCCTTGTATTCCTAATATTTTGTCAATGTTTATGAACTCAACAGCATTAAGCAGAGGACAATCGTACTCAAGAGGGGACTTGCCGATCGTTCTGCAGCTGTGACCAAAGAATGTCTTAAATTGATGAAAGATGAGTGGCTTATGAAGTCCTGCAATGGAGACCCGACAGAGCTTCTCAAGTATCTAGATGTAGAAACTTATGAATCGATCGGGGTATCTGTCATGGAGGCCCTCTTGAAGGCTGGACTGGTAAAGTTGCATGGTGGTCAAAGTATCAAGGAATTCTTGTCATCAGACAGCAATACAACAGAAGGTTAGCATATAATTACTCGAGCTCACACAATATATGACCTTGTCCCCCATTTTGACGTGTTATAAATTTCCCTCTTTCGAGGAGTCAAGAAGATAGGAGGGAGGATAGCTATGATATTGCTAAGCTTTTCTTAGCAACTTCTGAATGCAAATATTGTAAATACTACTATACTAGAGGGATCAATGTCAGCACTGCATATGATTACCCTTCCTCTACCATCATTCTTTTTAGAATTTCTGGAAAAGTGTGTAAAAGTCTTACTTGTATGAGGGGTAATGTATGCTGCCATATCCTTCAGATAGTATTTTTTTTGTTTCGTTTGGGGAGGTTTAGCATGTGATGCATTTCACGTTTTGTTGTGAAAAGCAATAAAATTCACTTTGGCCTTTAGAAGATTTGAGTTTTAGCATATAGCAAGGGGAAATTTATGTTAGTGCACTTCTGCAAGTCGATTTTAATATTTATTGAGTTGTGATTCACACAACTCTGAAAAGTTCATGTTCAGGTTAAGATCTATGTGTTTTTTATTAACAATCATCAGTTTGCTATCATGTGTACATTATATTTATTGAAGAAGGCAATTGTGATGTTGTCCAATGAGGCAATGAGTTTGTGGTTATGCGTTTGTTTATATCAGGGAGCTGTCCCCAACTAGTGGATGCAGAAGTTGCTATGTATTTGAGGACTTTGTGCAAGCATTTACAGACAGAGGCACAGGTATTTAGTGACACTATACTTGTCAGTTCTTAAACTTGAATCATGTTATTGCTCTGATTTCGAATTATGTTGAGTAATCTATGCCATAAAATGTTTGCACTGACATGCATGCAGTGAGTATTGTGTAGCATAGTTTGGAAGTACATAGTAAAAGAACATGGTAGTGGGTGTTTATTTCCTCTAGAGATCTCTTTATGGTTGGATGAATTGACTTACAGTTATTTTTAGTTATTATTGGGAAGGATCTCTGTTTGATTGTTTGTGCTGCTTTGGTTTTGTCTGGTGTTTGGGGTATTCCTTTATCATTGCATTGGGTGGAAAGGAGAAACTATCCATTTTTGCTGAGTTTTCTTTAACCTGAGATGTATAGTGCTCTCTTTGTTGACAAGATTTGCAACATTGAGCCTACTTGCATTATAACATTTATGCATCAGTCACATATTCCAATTAAAGCTTTAGTGGTTCCAGATTACATCATGATAAATGGAGGAAATGTTTTTTGTATCAATATAATTTCAGATAAAAGCAAAATTGTATGGATCAAAACTATTACATCTCTTGTAACACCTCCGTGGAGATAAATGAGCAATTTATTTCAAAGATTCCAGAAGGAGTTGTTTCAGTTAAACATGGCATCCCGATTTGAATATTACTATGAACTTTGAGACAGAGAAGTAATTGTTTAAATTATAAGCATCATAGAAATGACATGCTAATTATTGGGACTCTAAAATATACTGTTATTAAGCAGTTCTTTTTATCTCAATCTGGTGGTTGGAATCTATTCATTATTCTTCAACTTACAGCAGCTTAACTAAGTATTATTAAAAAGATTTGGTTTATTCATATGATATTATGGAAATGAAGATTCTTATTGCACTCGTTCGTGGTGAAAACAGGCAAAGGGATCTGATGCAGCTATGACTTCAGGCACTGAAGCTGCCGTATATGCATCAGAAGCTTCAGATAGTAATGACCTCCTGGAGAAGATTCTTCCTGAATCTGTTTCTGAGTACATTGAGTTGATTAAGGCTCATATCGTTGCTGGTGAGAGAAGTAACAGTGTGTTATCTAACCTTATACCCTGGATCTATACAATCTAACTCTGTAATTATTTCAGGACAAACTAATCGGTTTGTAGCTCGACAACTGCTTTTACTTGGGTCTATGCTTGATTTCTCTGATGCGACAAATAGGAAGGTTGCTGCTGTCTTTGTGCTCGATTTACTAAACAGTCCACTTCAGCATGAGGTAGACGATGATGGAAATAAAGTCGTTATAGGAGATGGTATCAGTCTGGGAGGAGAACCGGACTGGGCCAATGCAGTCTCTGGGTTGGCTAAAAAAGTACATGCTACTCCAGGTGAATTTGAAGAAGTCGTTTTAGGGGTTGTAGCAGAGCTTGCTAGACCTTGCAGAGAAAGGGCAGCGGACTTCTTGGACTGGATGCATTGTCTTTCTGTCGTCGGTCTTCTTTTGGAACACACAAAATCTTTCCGTTGGATGCATGGAAAAGCCATTGAGCCAGCTGAACTACTACATTCGTTACTGCTTCCAGGGGTATAAGTTGTGAATATTTCCTTCTTGCTATCCACATTTCTTTTGGTAAAATCTAATCCTACTTTGCAATGCAGGCCAAACACATTCATTTGGATGTTCAGAGAGCTGCTGTCAGGTGTTTAGGTCTTTTTGGCATTCTGGAAAGAAATCTCACCGAAGAGCTAATTAAGCAGTTGAGGCTTTCCTTTGTTAAGGGACCATCTTTAGTGAGTAGCATGGCTTGTAAAGCTTTAATGGATCTAGCAACGTGGCATGGTCCTCAGGAAGTGGACAAAGCCATGAACGGAAGTCTCTCGTCACAGTTCCAAGATGATGCCAAAATTATTCATCCTGTTGATTGGAGTGATACGAATGAGGACTTAAACATAGAAATAATCGACCTGCTATATGCAGGGTTTGATAGAATTGATTTCAGTAAACCAGGTGATGCTGATGAGAGCGAATGTGTTCACGCAGTTCTAGCTGAGGGCTTTGCAAAGTTCCTCCTTTTGAGCGAGAACTATCCAAGCATTTCTGTTTCTTCACACCCTATACTCTTGACCAAGCTCATTAGCCTTTATTTTGGTCGCAAAACTGCTGAGTGGCAAAGGTCAATATCTTATCTTTTTCTTCCTTTTAGTCTTGATGTTGTTAATAATTCTTAGACTATACAGCACAAAATATCGGTTTTTTGTATAAGTAGGTTAAAGCAGTGCCTCTCGGTGTTCTTTGAGCATTATCCATCCCTTTCGGTGAATCACAAGGCAAGTAAAGCATATAGTTCACGATTCCTGAATCATTACTTTTACGGTATTTAATTTATATTATTATGCATCTTTTTCTATTTGTACAGAAATGTATATGCAAGGCCTTTCTTCCTGTCATGCGTTCAATGTGGCCTGGCATCAATGGTAATTCGGGTGTATCAAATGCGACTGTATCTAACTTGCGCAAGCAGGCAATCCAGGCTTCTCGTTTTATGCTACAGATGTTACAGGCTCCATTATATCCAAAGGAGATTGACCAGGTGGATGAAAATGTCGACAAGAACTCGCCGGACCATCTTCATGATCCCACTAATTCTTCAAGCGACTTTGACTATGGAGAAGAAGGGCTTGCTATATGTATTGCAGCTGAGGTACTTTATAGACACACTTTTACAACACTTCATGATTATATCATTAGCCTTTTTTTTCTTTCTTTTTCTCAGTATGAGTTATTTATGCATCGTTTCTTTAAGCAACATATATTCAAAGTTGTACAAATGTGTTCATTTTTTATACTAATTAGGTTGAAAGGAAGAATTACTGTCATTGTTCATGCTAACTTTCAACATAATTATTTGCCCAACTTTTTTCATCCAAGTTTTATTTCCTTAATTGTAACCTTTTTTTTGTACTTGTAAGACTTTTTGATGCATCTTGGTTGATATTTTGTCATGCATTGCAGGTCCTTAGTTTCCAGAAGAAGAAAACTGCCGCAGAGAGATATTATATTTCTGCTATTTCTAAAATACTTGTATTGCTTCGTTTTCGGCCACCAGAACAAGGGGCCATAAAGTTAATGAGGAGGCTCATGAATCGTGTTGCTGAATCTGTATCAGCGGATAAGGAGGTGGCGAAGGAGGTCAAACGAATGGCTGACCACCTTAAGACACTAGATGGATCCCCCGATGAACCATTGTCGGCAGACCAATCTAATCTTTTGTTAGGTAACACCCTCTTTCAAAGTTTCTTACTTCTAATTAGAGGCAGCCATGAAGGCCGGAACCCAGAGAACAATTGTCTAGCTTCGTGTGTGCCAATTTCTAATATAATCTAGTACGTTGTGTAACAGAGAGGTTGGATTTAGAGCTGAATATTGATGTCGATGAGTCTTCTTCCCTTGAGGTTGAGCCCACACCATTGCCGCCGAAGTCTAGCAGACCAGTGCGAGGAAGGAGACGGGCAAGGCGGGAAACAGATTCATCTTGTTCATCTGAAGAAGATGAAACTTTACTAGAGACTGTCGTTCCTACTGCTATTCCAACCGTTCGATCACAAAGAGCCAGCAAGTCTGCAGCATTGTCAAAATTGGCTTCTGCCAATAAACCTGCAAAGATTAATGATGATAATGAGGATGATGATGAGGAGGATGATGAAGAATCAGAGGTTACATCTGAGGATGATGAAGATGTAGTATGTTAAATATGTAAGTTGGTTATGTAGATGTGAAAATGAGTATGGTTTTCAATTAAAACGATGTCATTTTGGTTAAATTTGCGTAGGAGATACAGTCTTTGTGCAATGGGACGATTGAAACATATGTTTGTATGTTGTAATCCTCGATTTAATCATGCAACGCGTTGATATGTGAATCAACCAAGAATAGAATAGAAATTACCGAGTATGTAGAATGCAATCATGAACAACTATGTAGGGGTGGCTAAGTTTATTATGATTTTTATTGCACATCATATGCAAATGATCTTTTCAGTTAAGTTCAATACTTTTCGTTTTTCAGTTTGTAATTTGTATCCTTTTTATTTAATTTTAATTAAATTAGTTATTGATGTAACTAATTCATTTTAAGATGTTAAAACTTTGAAAAATACAATTTTGATATATTTGAAGGGATGTAGTTAACAATAATGGACATGAAATATGGAATCAAAACGAAAATGCATTTGGGCATAGCCCAATCAAATTGGTATGGACTCGTAACCAGAATAACTGGTTACTTGGGTGACTGGGCCCAATTGTTTGGAAAAGATCCGGCATACATTGGGTCCGATCGATTACTCTTCAAAAGTATTGAATATGTCACGTGTTAGTCTCTCTTTGGCAAACAAAGTTTCCACTTTTTGTCCTTTTGTGTCGATTTTGATCCCTCTTTTGCATTCTATTTTTTCCTTTTCCAAACTATAAAATGCCAAAAATTTCTCACCGTGATTATGTATTTGTATAGATTCTAACTTTGTTGGTCTTATGGGAATTGATAATTTCCGTCACCTTACTATTTTGGTACGGTGGAAAGAAAGGAAGATCAATTTTCGATTTTTCAACGAATAAATGCTAGCAAAGTAACTTTGGAATATGCCTTTCTCTTTTAGTAGCAGAGTGTTTCCAGAACCAAGGATGCAATTAACATTAGAATCATGACGCTAAATTACTAGAGAAATAACTTGGATAACTACGACTGGATTCACGATTATTCAAATAGCTAGAACCTAACGTAAGACTTTTATAACTAGAGGAAAAAACTTCCGAACGTCAATAATAAAATAGGCGATAGGGTAGGAATCACATACTTCGAAAGTTAATGTTAGACGGCCAAAACCTTGGTTTGGAGACGTCTCTTGATGACTTTCTAGATTTATTTTAGTATTTTATGATTTTATAAAAAAATTATATACGAATTTTCAAAGTTTATGTTTTCTTATAAGTATTTATATAATCAAGTAAGTAGATAAGATGTTACTTGATTGGATATATTTTACTCATATAAATATTTCATTTCATTTCATATATGTTGGTATCTTTATTTACAATTTTCTAAAATGGGTTTCGAGAACTTTTAGGTTTTGAAATTATGTATACTAAATTACTATTTTTATTTGTAATGGAAAATTAATTTATTGGATTTAAATAAATATTATTGATTTAGGAAAATGTTATAAAATTAAAAAAGTGGGGTCACCATAACAAGTCAGTACAATCGATTATTCGACTAGTTTTATTAGTTACATTGACTATTTAGAGCATCTCCGACAACTATACTATATTCTTTTAAATAGAGTAAAAGAAGTTAAAATCTCTAAATTATTTTGTATCTAACTCCAACAACTATTCTATTATAGCAACTCTAATATTGTTCCTATTGGTTGCATCATTAAAATAATCATTTCTCGCTCAGTCGCTCTTAAACATTTATCTTCAATTAATTATATTGGTTGAAGCATTAAAACAATCATTTCTCTCACCATTTAGAGATTTTTGCAACCTTTTCCTTTTTTTTATTTTAGCATAGAGGATAACATAGCTGTTGGAGCAACAAACATGCTAAAATATACATTTTTCTGTTTTAGCATGTTTGTTGAAGATGCTCTTATATTTCAGGTAGCAATTAGTTTCAACCTAGATCAAGGCTAGAACCAACATAACCTACGTCCTCTAGTCACCATAACCGTGCTCGGATTGGTTGATTAACATGACACGATAATATTTATATGACTAATACTTTTATGTTATAATATGCACCTATAAATCTAAGAGTCTTTGTCAAATATTTTGTTACTTGTGGGGTCCAAAATTTTGTCCTATATTTCAGATTGATTGAATCATATAAAGTATATAATTTTTAGAGTAAATTATGAATTTGGTCCCTATGGTTTGGGAGCTTTTACGGATTTGGTTCCTAAACTTTAATAATTACAGAT
>LUCG01222967.1:0-26909 GCA_001633085.1 Carthamus tinctorius
ACGCTACTGAGTGATCTAACGAGTAGCTAACCTGAAGGCCAAAACTGTCGGTTGTCACAGTTTCACAAATTAAAACAACTAATATGTCTTAACATAACAAGTAGTATATGATATTCACTTCAGCATAATCATTCTTTTAACAATTTTCAATAGTTGGAAATGAAAAACTTTAAATCAACAAAAAGAGTAAAAACTTAAACCAATTAAATTAGACATAAATATTATAATTGAGCTAAATCTCATATAAGAAAGGATGATGGACAAAACACCTTTAATTGAACCCCAATAATTTTGGAGGCATTGTCCTGTCCATTAGGCCATTGTGTATGGAACGGATAGGTGGTGGGTTCTTGGAACCCGACGGGTTTCATCGGCAACATCGTCGTGGCCCGAGCGGGTTCCATCCCATCGGTTTGCCCAAGCCGAAGACAAAGCCGGGCCACCTCCACCCCATCCCACCCTATCCCCCCCCTCTCTCTCTCTCTCTCTTCTTTCTCTCTATCTCTCTCTTCTTTCTTTATTCTTTTTTATTTATTTAATGAAATAAAATGTGGGTAATATTGGGTAAACCATAATGGATGGTTTGAGTTGGTTTGGGTAAAATAGTGGAAAGCTGATGTGGCGCTGATGTGTCAGTTGAGTTCATTGAGTTGATAATGGATGGCCTTAAAACACTCTTTAACAACACAATCATGCACGGATTTAGTTAACCAAATAATAGATTGAAACACTAGACATGTTAGAAACATAAAAAATGCAAATATTATGTTTATATTTCAATTATATGTTTTATTTAAATTAAAAATAAAATGCATATTATTGTTCATATAACTTATCTCTTATGACCTTCTTGTACATAGGTTTTGGAGAATATTCTGAGAAACTCATACGAGTTATTTGATTTGTAGAATTTAAATAAATTTAATGGAAGTGGAATAATAAATGATTTTGATCAAATTTATGTTTAGTTTGTGGAATGAACTTGATGGAATTCTTTAAATTTCAGTGAGTTCCACAATTTAAAGAATTCATTATTATTGACTTAAGTGAAGGAATTGAATTCCTGTCAACTAAACTTGTGGTCAAATCCCATTAAATTCTATTCCAATTCCTGCAAAGTCAAAATCTTTCAATGGATTCCAATTCCATTATGTGAACCAAACCAAACATCCCTTTAGGTGGTGTTTGATTCCTGGGTATCAAAGGATTTCAAGGGAATTGGAATGATCAATGCTTTTGCCAACTTCCAATTCCTTTGTTTGCTTCACATATTGAGATGGACGAATTTCATTGAATTTCACAACTTAATATATTCATCATTGTTGGCATAAAAGTCAAGGAATTGGATTCCATCACTTTGTATCCAATATAACCAATACCACCGACCCTAACACAATCAAGCCCCCACCACGATCATGCTACTGCTGTCATGTCACACCCTCGTCCTTAACCACGACACGACTATCGTTGTTATCACAACTACCACCCACTGACCCTAACCCATTAACGACCACCATTTCACTACTTTTGCCGTCACAATTACCATCCTACTCGGTCACCCACCCACACATACTTCCGTCTCAGCTACTCGCCAGCCACGCCCCCGCTGTCTACCATGCCATAAATGTGGTAGTTGCAATGATGACAACAATAGTCGATGTGGCAGGCATGTGGTGCGGTTGGGTGTCACCACTTGCCACCAACCACCAACAATGCCACGAGATTGGGGGGGGGTATGTTGTGATGACAAGAAAAGTGGCATAACAGTCGTTGTGGTAGGGGTGGGGATGCATGGGTTAGGAACCCAACCTACCAATACCACCCGGTGTGGTGGTTGTGGGATTGGGGTAAGTGTGGTTGTAGCTGTGACGATGACAATAGTAGATGCCACCCACGAATCAAACGGGTGGTCAAATTCCATTCAAATTCATTCAAAGTTAAATTCTTTTCATAGATTCGAATTCCACCAAATTCATATTTCTTTGATATATTTTAGTTCCACCAGATAGTTTCATTTTGTCAACCAAACGTCCTCTTAGTAACATTGTAATAATCTTTTAGAATCTATCCTAAAATTCTAGGTTGTATTGCTAGTAAGCTAATACTAAACAAACATATCTCTATTATACTGTTATTGGGGTTAATGAAAACAAGGGTTACTATTAGTAACCATATATTTAATTTAACATCTAAAAGAGTCCTGAGGATTTAAAAGTTATTAAAAAACAATTTATTAGGAAAACATTGCATTTCTTTTAACTCTTTGTAGTTGTATGGTGTCTTAAAATCACAATGAATGAATAGGGTATCTTTTTTGTAAGTTGAAAAAAATTAAAATAAAAAAAATAGTCTAGAGTAGGGTGGTGGATGGGGATTGGAATGGATATAGATAGATAATGGGGTAGAGGACATTTTTACAACCATATTCTTCTCATCTTTGCTTTTACAGATGCTTTGCAATTGCAATTGCAATTCTCTCTCTCTCTCTCCATTTTCTTTTTATCATTTTCCTTCCTTCCGCATTCATTGATGATTCACTTGAGTTGAGATCTTAAGTCAAACCCTTCAAATTATTACTCACCTCTTATAATTATATCAACCACAACTCATTAATTAGGGTTAAACCCTCTTTCACATCTGGGTTTTCTTTCTTGATTTTGATTGAGTAGACTTTTAAAGAATCTTTTCCTTTTGCTCGATCCTCCATCTGGGTTTTGCTTCAACATAATACTCGGTTGATTTATCTTCTCACAACTACTAGTGTTGTTTTCTTGTTTGTGGGTAGGATAAGATACAAGAATCATCATCACTTCATCTTGTTTCATAATCAGTGTTTGTTATTTGAGTTTACAAGATTGGTGCTAAAACCTTCTTCTTCTTCTTCTTCCAAGTTTGAACCTTTTTTTCTTTCATTGTTGGATCCTTGATTAGACAGTTTATAAAGATTTGACGGTAGGTTTTCTTTTTTCATTATTTTTTAGTCTTGTATATAATCAATCATATTATACATCATATACTGTTTGTTACCTTGGTAGTTACTTGTGTGGATGAGTTTTATCCATCTGATTGGATTTGGGTTAAAAGTGGGGCAACTTCTTTTGATGCTATGTTGGTCGTTTCTATCAGTGATCTCCACGAATTGCTTCAATAATGGTGTAGAGATGAAGCCTAAGATTGAAATTAGTACAAGTAGTGGGAAGATTTGGATGAAATTTGTTGAGATCTTGGCAGGGAAGAGTTGCAAGATCCATCACCACTACTATCAATATCTTGGGTCAAGAAAAGTTAGAAAGACATGGTGGAGGAAGCTTTTGATCTTATGGTTTGTATTTGGTACCCTTGTTTCTTTATGGTTCTTTTGGTATCTGAGATCTCAAGCCATGGAGAAGAGGAAAGAAACACTTGCAAACATGTGTGATGAAAGAGCCAGAATGCTCCAAGATCAGTTCAATGTCAGCATGAATCATGTTCAAGCCATGTCTATTTTGATCTCAACTTTCCACCATGCCAGAAAACCTTCAGCAATAGATCAGGTACCTTACCTACTCTTTAAATTTACTTACTTTTTGGTATCTTTCAATTAGAGATTGAAGAATCGGATGGTGAATTAATTAACAGGAGACATTTGCCAAATATACGGAAAGAACTGCTTTTGAGAGGCCACTTACAAGTGGGGTGGCTTATGCTGTAAGGGTACTTCATTCAGAAAGAGAGGAATTTGAGAAGCAACAAGGATGGACAATAAAGAAGATGAGCCCAGCAGTTAATAAAGATGATTATAATCCTGAAGAATTGGAGCCTTCCCCAATTCAACAAGAATATGCTCCTGTGATCTTTGCACAAGATACTGTTGCTCATGTCATTTCTCTTGATATGATGTCCGGAAAGGTATCGATATCTTGACTAATATTTCCATAAACATAAGATTGAAGTGTTTTATATATATATATATATATATAATATGTTTTGTTTGTTTGAATTGAACAGGAAGATCGTGAGAATGTGTTGCGTGCTAGGGCATTAGGAAAAGGGGTTCTTACAGCCCCTTTGGATCTTATAAAGTCGAATCGGCTTGGAGTCATATTGACATTTGCTGTTTATAAGCGAGATCTTCCGTCTAATGCAACTCCAGAGGAAAGGATCCAGGCAACTGATGGGTGAGTTAATTGGTTAGTTATTTGTTGCTAAATTTAGTATGGAGTGATGTGATTGTGATGTTAATGTTATTGAGCAGTTATCTTGGTGGAGTGTTTGATATCGAATCTTTGGTGGAGAAGTTACTTCAGCAGCTTGCAAGCAAGCAAACCATTTATGTGAATGTATTCGATACAACTAATATATCAAACCCTATCAGCATGTATGGTACTAATGTCTCCGATACTGGTCTGCAACATGTTAGTCCTCTTAACTTTGGTGATCCTTCAAGAAAGCATGAGATGCGTTGCAGGTGATCATTAACCCTCTCTCTCTCTCTATGACTCTATATATATATATATGTATATCACAATTGAAGGTTCTTTGATCATTCTCACACTAATTCCAGCATATGGATACTATGATGACACATAAAGATGGCTTCTTTTTCAAGATTTAATGCTCGGTTTAAAAATGGCCGAGTTATGTACTTATGTTTTCTTTTAAAGGGTAAAACACCGAGTGGAGCTTGTCTATGTATTTTCTTTATTTGGATGCTGGAGTCACTAGAAGGCCTTTGATTTGTATGTGTTTAAATTCAATCCCATATTCAATGAAAGTCTCCGCCGTGTCTGACCCCCTCAATCTTTCTATCATTTTTCACCCATTTTAGCTAAAAGTTATTTGAAGTGTAAGATATGGGTGTCCGCTAGTTTTGGAACTTTCTAAGGCTATATGTTTCCATTTTCCACATTTACGTATGTGTATATAGAGAGATAGATTGATTGATTGGAAGAGTTGTAGGATATTAATAATGTCTTCTATTGGTGGTGATACACAGATTCAAACAAAAACAACCATGGCAAATCCTAGCGATATCAACTTCTTTTGGTATCTTTGTGATTACGTTGCTTGTTGGGCATATCTTTCACGCAACTGTAAATAGAATAGCCAAAGTTGAAGATGACTATCACGAGATGTCAGAGCTCAAACACCGTGCAGAGGCGGCTGATGTGGCCAAATCTCAGGTATTCGTGTTTTATGAATCTTTACTCGGTAGCTTCTTTATGATTAACAATTGTGTTCTAAATCTTTGTTACATTTGAATTGTCTGTAGTTCCTTGCTACTGTTTCTCATGAAATCAGAACCCCCATGAATGGTGTTCTTGGTAAGTTATTTCACAAACATTTTGAATTTTTATTTTTTCAGATTTTTGATTCAGGATTTTAATTAATGGTTTTCTTGTTTGAAAATAAGGGATGCTGGATATGCTTATGGACACCATTCTTGATGTAACACAACAAGATTATGTTAGAACTGCTCAAGCTAGTGGGAAAGCTCTAGTTTCACTCATAAATGCGGTTCTTGATCAAGCCAAAATCGAATCGGGAAAACTCGAGCTCGAGGCCGTCCACTTCGATCTTCGGGCTGTCTTGGACGACGTATTGTCATTATTTTCAGGGAAGTCGCAAGAAAAGGGGCTCGAGGTTAGCATCTTATTCTTACCTCATTATTAGACATGACTTTTAATTGATTGAGGAACTTTTCAACTCATTTCCCTTTTTCTATTTTGGGTACTCACAGTTGGCAGTTTACATATCTGAGAAAGTCCCGGAAACGTTGATCGGTGATCCAGGGCGATTTCGTCAAATCATCACAAACCTCATGGGTAACTCTATTAAGGTAGGAGTGGGGCATATTTTGTGTTTGTTTTTTATATAATAAATGCTAATGGTATGGTGGACTTACATTGTGATTTAATTAACGGGTAGTTCACGGAGAAAGGTCACATCTTTGTAACGGTGAATCTTGTTGAGGAAGTAATGGAGTCGATAGGCGTAGAGACAGAACCATCGTCTAAAGACACGTTAAGTGGACTGCCCGTGGCTGATAGAAACCGCAGCTGGGAGGGGTTCAGAACCTCGGGTCAAATGGTGGGTTCGTCTGAGTCTATTACTTTGATCGTATCCGTGGAGGATACGGGTGCGGGAATCCCGATAGAAGCTCAATCTCGTATCTTTACTCCGTTTATGCAAGTGGGTCCCTCCATTTCCCGTATACATGGCGGAACGGGTATCGGTCTAAGCATCAGCAAGTGTTTGGTGAACCTGATGAACGGCGAGATCGGGTTCAGTAGCGTCCCGAAAGTTGGGTCCACTTTTACATTCACTGCCGTTTTCAGCAACAGCAGTTCAAACCCAAATGAACAGCAAGTCAGTGGTTGGTCAAAGTCGGAGTTTCGTGGAATGCAAGCAATCATTGTGGACCCCAGGCCCGTACGAGCAGAGGTGTCGAGATATCACATCCAACGGCTAGGAATAAGCGTGGAAATCGTACCGAATTTGACCAACGCGTTCTTGATGTTGAGCAATGGAAGTAAGACAGTCCACATGATCTTGATCGAAGAGGAAGTTTGGGATAAAGATTTAAGCTCTTCGGTGGTTGTTTATAAGTTGAGAACATTAGATCAGAAGATTTCTTGTAAGCTGTTTCTTTTAGCAAATTCGATCGGTGGGTGTCGTGGCGTCTCTTGCCCACCAGTGATAACAAAACCGTTAAGAGTGAGCATGTTGGCTGCATCTTTGCAACGAGCGATGGGTGGGAATAAAAGTAACGCTAAAAATGGAGAGGTGCCGAAGCTGTCTTTGTCGAAGCTGTTGGTGGGAAGGAAAATATTGGTGGTGGACGATAATAATGTGAACCTTCGAGTGGCGGCTGGGGCGTTGAAGAAATATGGGGCGGAAGTGGTGTGTGCGGATAGCGGGAAGAAAGCTATTTTGTTGCTGAAGCCGCCTCACTCGTTTGATGCTTGTTTCATGGATATCCAGATGCCCGAAATGGATGGGTAAGTGTCTTGTTTCGTATTTTGAAATTTAATGATTATATTTGCTAGTTGTAGTTGTGAAAAGAAAGAAAGATTTTGAATTCGAGTTTCAAATTTATGATTTCTGAAGAGGTTTATTGGAGCACAAAATTGTGGGTAAAAATTAAAAGAGAATCTGGTGGGTTTGAATGGAACACAAAGAGTTGATGTAGCATTTATTTTAAGAAGATATTTGAAAGGAAATTGTTACTAGTAGTTATTATATTCTCCCTTGCCCTATTTTTGTACTCCCTACCCTGTGTCATAAAATGTTTCTTAATATTAATTTTGCAATACTAGTCAATGAGTGTTGAGATTACTTTATTTTGTATTTTATTATTGAAGGGTATTTTATATATTTGAGAAATGGTGGAAGTAGTTTTAACATTTATGGAGTATATGTAGTGTTTTAACATATTTGAGTTTGGTTGCAGGTTTGAAGCAACGAAAATGGTTCGTGAGATGGAATACAATGTGAATAATCTTATACAACACGGGAAACTGTTGTTGCAAGATTATGGGAATATTTCAAACTGGCATGTTCCGATATTGGCGATGACGGCTGATGTTATTCAAGCTACACATGAAGAATGCCTGAAATCTGGAATGGATGGATATGTCTCAAAACCATTTGAGGCAAATCAACTGTATCAAGAAGTTTCAAGATTTTTCTTATGAGTCAGTCTCCTCCACCCTATGAAACTAACTACGAGTGTGCCTGCCTGCTTTTTGAGGCATTTGCATTTTGGGTTCAAATTCTTCGCAAGGGTAAGTTTCCTCTCCCCTTATTCATCCATCATTTTGATCTTGTTAATATCATTTTCAAGGACAATGAAGAAAAGCTTTTTAATATCCATTACCTTCTAACAGGTTTTTAGTCGTTCTTGCTCTGTTAAGCAGTGATATTGTTAAAAGGGTGATTTTGATTTAAAAGAAGCTTGTATATTTGTTTTGGTATGTTTGCAACTAAAGTTTTGTTAGCAGCATCTTCTAAGATTTTGTTGTGGATTGGATTTCAGGGAAGAAGAAGAAGAGGATATGGTGGTGTACATAGTGATTTGTTGGGTTTTGTAGAGCGAGTTTAGATACAGAAAACCAATTCATTTGCCTCGTATGGATGTATGTACGTACGTAGTTTTGATCGATGTCTGTTTTCTAGTTAGTAATGAATCAACCAGAAGATCCATTTCTTCCTTCCCTCCTCATAATTCCATTCCAAGAGAGGATCCTCTGCATGATAGCAGCCAAGGAGGAGGAAATGAACATGTTGGTATATATATCTTTTGACTCCAAAATAAACACCTAGTAATCTATGTATGTATCTAGTAGTATACATTTTTCTTTTTCAGGTTGAAGTTGGTTTTAGACCCCCAAAGTGTATTATCCATACAGTCCGTACATTTGTGTATATACATAAGATTCCACTTCACTTTTCAATTATTCCATTGGATTTGAGTCTAATATCCATTATACATATGTATGAAGATGTGTCTTTTCATTGTTCTATTTGCAATCTGTCCTACATTGGTTGAATTGTTCTACAAGGGTCGAGTTCGAGTACGGCTATCAGGCTCGAATTGTTTTATCGCAATCTTGGATGCAAACAACGGTAGCATATATATGTAAGCACGCATTTCCACCATCTTAACTAGTATTACAACTTAACCAATTCACAATTACACTAATACATGTATGATAACACTAAAACAATCAGCTGCAAGATGAGCAACTATTCAGACTAGGGTTCCTTCCTATTCAGACAGTGATCAAGCAAAGCAATAAGAAAACCATTGATGTTACTTGCACTTAATACAACAACATACCCAATTCCAAAACCATACTAAACCCCATCTGTTTATGTACAAACTGAAGAATCATCACATAAACACTCGATCCAACATTAATTCACTCTCTTTCCTTCTTCTACATTAACCTATTTAAGTCTGTCTCTGTCATTTTCCATTTTCATTACATCACCTTCCGAAGTTGAGGCTGCTTCGCTCTCTAGACGTTCATGTTCAGCCTGCATAATTATCCAACATTGCCAATCGATGTGGTCAGATTCAGAAGAATGATAAAATGTTTGTAAATACAGATTGGTGTTATAAGAAGAGGGACCCACCTTGGCTTGGCGGTATTTTTGAAGCATTCGGCGGTATTGCTGACGTGCCTGTTGCGAATCCACCATGGAGAGCACCCTTGAGACGGCCTCATCGATAGAAACATCCACGTTCTGCTTCCGATATACCTTCACAATGTCTTCATCTTCACCCTCATCCAATTCTTGCTTGAATCCCCGCAACCCTACTCCCTTCCTACGCCACCTCAGCACAACTTTCTCAACTACGCCAACTGCCCAACAGAAAACCTTATAGTTTTTCCTTACCTGGTGACCTCTTACATGAGCCTGCCAAACACAAAAACAATCAGATAAGAGGTCATAGAAAACAACGAATCATAGAAGATGAAAAATCTAGTTCTGATTGTAAAGACACCTGAATTTTGACTACTTTCTGGCGAAGGGCAAGGAAGTCTTTGCGGCCTTTCCAGCCTCGATATTTCTTCTGGATGGATAAAGCAGCATTATGATCATTTCCACTCCGAAAAGTCAACTTTGATGCTGCTGAAAGTCCTTCAATGTCGCTTGGAAGAATGCCATACTCATCTCCACTAGCATCTCTGGTGGATTCTTTTTGTTGCCTCTTCCTGAAAGAATGCGCCCTAAAAGCAGATTGTATGCGGGCAGCAGCCTGAGCTGTATTCCTAACAGCAGCTAAGGTGTCCTTAAGAGAAGGATCTTCATTTGAAACAAGATTTAGTTTTGAGATACTATCTACTGCTCTCTCTGCTTCAAAGTCAGCAGAATTTCTAGAGAGTTCGCTTTGTTGCAGCTTGAGGGTTGGATGGCTGGTTAGTGAGACCTCCGAGAGATAACCAGCAAGCCCATTGTGTCCACATGTAGCAGCTATTGAAGCCGGGGTCTTCCCAGTTGGGTCTAGTTGGCTGGGATCCGTAACTGCTCCAGCAGAAGCACCACAAGCCAGGAGTTCAGCCACCATCTTTTCCCTATTACATTACATGAACAGCAACGCTATTCAAGGTTTGCACCTTGGAAACATAAAAAAAGAGTAGACCATATGTATAAAGATGATGGCTTTACCTTCCAAATCTAGCAGCCCAGTGAAGGGCAGTCCAGCCATTAATGTCACGGAAGTTTACACCAACTCCAGAGTTAAGAATTGGGGTCAAGGCCCAGCCGAATCCCAACCCAGAAATCATGTGTATCATCCCTTGTTCTCTTTTGGACAAAGCTGGAACACCATTCCCATCCTGCAATCTAGAAGCAAGCCATTGTTGTAACTTGTCTTTTAGAAGTTCTTCCAGGAGCCAATCTGTGGCGTTAGATGATGCCAAACTTCCATCTAAAAGAGCCTCAATGACTTGAGACCATGAGTCTTCGCCAGCCATTGAACTGGTCAGAAGATCAATCCTGGCCCTTGCTTCTTTTTGCCTAACTTGATCAGATAGTAGCATCTGAACGAATCTGACAAGTAACAACGATTCTTCAGAACTCCTAGTGGATTTTTTGTCTGTTTGGTTGGTAGGTATGTAAGTGCTTGGTTTGTCACAGTATTCAAACTCCCTGATCTCACTACAAGATTCTCGATTGCCAGAGGTAATACAGAGAGTGACTTTCCCAGGCAAGCAAGGAGGAGCATAACAACGGAGGACTCCTTCTTGAATAATCTCAACGGGAACTTCAGTGTCGCCAAACATACAGTACCATTCTCTTTCGGCTACATCACATGTGAATCCACCAATAACTAGTACCTGCAACAAGAAATATGTAATTTGGCTTTAGTTTGAGACCAAATTATGTCCTGTTTGGCTCATTGGTTAATTATGTTTAGCTCACTACAACCCAGATTTCAAAGCATGGTTTAGAAGGGCTGATATTGTTTCAAATAGGCTAGGTAATATTTGCAACCATCTTAAAGCAACAGACAGAGGTAAGTAGAAATCCTTATATATAACTTGAATGAAGATACCTAACCTACCTTTGTTGGCTCAGATGCATAGCCCCATCCAGGGACTATCTCACGGATACTAAATCTCTGCTCTTGTGCGATGGTTAGACTTGAATCTGATTCGAGAGGCATTCCACTCTGTCCTTGCACAAACATTGTGGAGTAGAAGTCTGGGTAGCTCTCGGACAAATTTCTTGCAGGGGTATATGCAGGAAATTTGAAATCTTCTAGTTCATGAGGCACCAATATGGATGCTGGATATGGAATTCAGTTGTCAAAGCAATTGTAAAGATAGAATATTGAAACTAAAAAATGCTAGACTTACAGTTATTATTTGCACCTGTGTATCCGGAATTGTACTTCTCTTGCTCTTCCATTAGATCTCTTCTTGGTTCATGAACAAGTAGTCCCTGTTTGCATGATACACAAATTAGAAATGCATGCGGTACTTGAACAACATAATAAACAAGGTAAGAAATGGTGGTATTATAAGTATTATTTAATTGATGACACAATAGCGAAAAGTTTGGGCTTCTAACTTTTAAGCATGCTTATATATACATGCATGTCTGCAGTCAGCAATGAGCCATGTTCCGAAGATGCAGACACGTATAGCACAAATACAATGTACAGGTGAAAAGCAAAGTAAACAATTGAAGTAGGATCAAGATAAATATTTCTCAAAGAAGATGATGGATATAAGCTTACATTTCTGTCTGAAGGGTACCCGAAACTCTTTTGTGAACCATCACCTACTGCATTCCCGTTAGAATTTAGTACATCATCCCAAATTGAAGTTTGTTGACTTGTAATAGAAAATTCACCATCCGAGTGTTGCAGGTACTGCTGTGGTGTCCCATACTCACCTACAAATTCTTGCCACAATTAGTTTGTGTTCAGCTTTATCTACGTCTATCATATTTGACAGTGTGAAAAAAAAAACTAGCATCATGGTTGTAAAAACACAGATGGCAAATAGATGCGAGGTTAGAAGGTGGTAATGATATCTTAAAAACCACTGTAAATGAGTGCATCTCTTATAGCAAGGGTGTGGTCAATTAGCTTTGGCATTTGCACGATGAAATTACATGATACATTTACATGATGTGATGACTATGAGCACCAAGAAAGGAAATAAACCTGGATATTGCTCAGATGCATAACTGTTTGAACCATCTTGCATCCCTCCAGATCCACCATAACCTTGCTCATTAACTGTAAGCCCTGATTCATTTGAAATCTCATTCTCACTATAAAATGCACCAATATCTTTCAGGTTGTCCTCGTCCAAACTCAACTGTTCCCTTATCCTTTGCAAAGCCTGATCAACTTCAAAGTTAGGTGAACCGCCAACTCCCTCAGTTGCTTCTGCTAGACTCAAGGGACTTGTCCCATTGGATTTGTTAACTACATCCGAACTAACTTCTACAGAACTGGGACTTGAGGTGCTCTCATAAGGTTCACGAAAGTGACTAAAAGCAGCAGCAGATTGAGTAACCTGAGTAGCATAGGAGTTGGAACTCTGAATAAGAGTAGAAGATCCACTGGACAAGGTTGAAATGGGTCCAGCACTATGCCCGCTCTGCAAATTAAGATGCAATCTCATAGGAGCTCAAAAACGGAGACACAAATTACCATCACTTTTTTAGTAATAACATAGCAGAAAGTCCGCAGGAGAAACAAATTTCAGATACAAACTAGTTTAAAAACAGGATATTCATACATGCATACAGGGGTGGGTTCAAGAGAACACTAAAAAAGGAGAACAAGGGAACACATCCGAACCATCTATCTATTTAATCAATTGGTTGTGAAATACCAGAGGTGGTTATATCTTTCCCTATCTAAATCCATGATTATAGGGGTCAATGATATTCGAATCTGGGCCATTGATCTTTTAGATCTAACGGTCGAAAGGCGTTCCCTTGTTATCACTTTTTTGGGGTTCTCTCTTGAACCTTCCTCCATATATATGTGTATATATGAAAGCTTTGTCCATTATTTTTATTGTTATTTATATGCATAAAGAGGAAATATTTAGACTTGGATAATCTGTTATTGGTAGATTGTCCAAAATATCAATTACATTACTATTATATGTATATGTGTGTGTCTGCATGTGCAAATACATATGGTCTATAAAATTTATGTATGCGTACATGGATGGCTAAAACACCTGACTGCATATATGAATTGCATTATAACTCGGGCTAAAAAAGTTTTTAGATGGGAATTGGGAATTCATAAAGCAATTGGTGCGGAAAGCCGCTTCTAGTTCTATAGAAAAGCAACTTCTAGTTGATAAGTGAAAATAGAAATGAACAGCACTATAGCAGTTTAACCAAAGCGCAATGAAATTAGACATACCATGGTTATATCTCTGTAATGGACAAGTACAATGTGATCCATTGACCTGTCACCATAATATCAAGAAATGTAAGTCTATGGGTATACCTTTTAATAAAAAAATATAAGATCAATTTTCAGTACCAAATAAATTCTTGTTAAAACTAAGTGGCAGCTGTAGACTAAAGCAAAAGTATGTATGTATAGAGATAAGCAGATCCAGAAAGGGATGAAAGAAAGATACTCACGGATCCAACATCCAGTAACTACGCCTCTGGAAGTTTGGATTCAGCTCACCATGTGCATAATAACAATTTAGAGCTTCTACATTTCCAACCTATATGAAGATGGTTATAAAACTGGTAAGCTAAATAAAAAATAGCAAGGTGATTTTGTTCCAATCAAGTATTCATGAACCTTTAGACGTTCATGCGCTTCCCCAACATTTCTTCCATCCTTTTTTCTGCGCCAACTATGACCATCTTTACGGAAAAAGCGAAGGACCCTCTTGTTAAAGAGAAACAAAGATCCGCCTGTAGAAGCATCATTCAGCAACAAGATAGATAACAATGGTATTAGCAAACAAACTGAAATAGACAGAAATATATATATGTTTTCAACATGAAAATAAAAGAGAGGAAGTAGTTACTGGGTGGCTTTTGAGGGGGCTCATGGGTAAGCTGGGTTTCCTCAAAATGCTGCAGTATGAAGAGTACCTCCCCTGGCTTTAACCACCGGATGTGTGCTTCTCGAACGAGATCCAAGATGTTATACCCTGAGAATTGAAACTCAGTGTGAGGATATGGTACAAAATACATGTTGTTTATATTTACCCTTTCCAGGAAACAACATGTAGGTAGGTAGTTATCAAGTGATGCATCAACAGACACAGAGGATCAAGTGATATATCATCCTATCCTGGTGTGAATGTGGAGGTAACCAATGCAATAAAAGAAAACAATTCTTGAGGTTGATTGAAGAATATGATTAGTAAATATGATGAGATAGATGGTTTGGTTGTTGAGTTGAGTTGCAAAACATATTTCAAAATTAGTTAATTGCAACCTCAACCTACCTAGTATTTGATATGATGATATTCAGCACAAGTCAGAGAGAATGAATTCTGTATTGATCACATATATCGTAACTAACAAATGAATAGTTGTAATTGGTAAAAGCATTTGAATATGAACAAGTAGTAGTAAATCAAGTCAAAATTTTCAACAACTAAATTAGCTTCACATATGATATGAATACAATCAACAACTGAGTGACTAGGATGAAATTAAAAGAAGAAACTTTGGGGGAAACGAAATCTCACCTGACGTCATCATCCGCAAAGCACAGAGGAGGTGAGATTGATAGGTGATAGGTGAGGTGTTGAAACAATAGACAAGTGCCGGCGGAAAGACGATCTGCCTGCTTTCAATAACGACTGATATATGGACACAGAGACAAAAACCAGTTGACTTAGAGGAGGAGGAGGAGAGGAAACTCCGGCGAAGGAATAACGGCTAAATTAAAATATCTTTTTAATGGACAAAAGCTACCAAGTCGACAACTATTTTTCTTTATTTCTACCATTAAATTAATTCTTCTTTTTCTTTTTTTTCATTTATAAAATTCAATCATAAAATAAATAACAACTATTTCTTCATAAAGTAAGGATAAACTATTTATTGATATGTTAACAGTTTCCTTCCTTCTTGTAAAGAAAGAGAATATATAATCATCTTAAAAACAGAAACTATTCAATGATGATTTTAAAACCTAAAACATACATAGTATATTAAAATTTGATAAATAAAATATTGAAACGTGCAGAATATGTAAACTAAACAACAAATTGACTCATGTTGACCACACCACATCCATCATATTGAGTTTTGATTAATTACCATTACAACAACAGAATCGCCCAATTAATATGGGCCTGGGAGGCGACCCACTTATACCAAAATTCAAAGGCTTATGTTAATTAGAGATGCTCAAATGGGCCTTGTTGCATCTGGTTATAAGATTTGTTATAATCCGTCTATGCAAAATTTTGGTTTTGTTCCATATAAACTAGCTTTTTTGACCGTTTGTTTTTCTATTCTATATGCCTTCTAAACCCCCAAAAATACTATAAATAACTTGTGTTGTGTATAAGGTTAGACGTGAAGTTACAAAACCTAAAAATTGCAAACAGTTTTTCAAATTATAATTTGTGATTTCAAATATTATAAAGTGTATTTTATAAAGTTTATATAATTGATTCTAATTAAATTGAAAACTTTTATTTAAAAAGAAAAACACATAACGGATTAATAGTAACCTAAATCGGTTGATGCGAGTGTTTGGTGGTGATGGTGACAGTGTACAAAATAATGAAAACTCTAACATTGACATGGAGATCCAAGGACCACAAATAAAATAAAATAAATAAAGATGCCTTGTACGAAAGAAAAAGAAAACAAGATGTTATATTGTATCACATGAGATGAGGAGTGAGTTTGTGGCATGCAGTAGGTTCACTAAGTTCCCTCCCACGCCGCCTTCCTCCCTCTCTCTCACTTTGCTTCTCACCAAAGTCTATGCCCCTCTCATTTTCATCATCTCTCTCTATATATATAAATCATCACCTCAATCACTCATCACACCCACAAATTACAACAACACATATACATATATATTTCATTTGATTTTGATTGAAGATGTTGGATTGGGGCCCAGTTTTGGTTTCCGTGGTGCTTTTTGTATTGTTGACCCCAGGGTTGTTGTTTCAGCTGCCTGGACATAGGCAATGCGTTGAGTTTGGCACTTTCCAGACCAGCGGAGCTGCCATCCTAATGCATGCATTGCTTTACTTTGGCTTCATCTGCCTCTTCTTGTTCGCTGTCAAGATTCATCTCTACGTTACCTGATCCCCATACCCATGATTTAATTTTGTATGACGATGTCACCACTGTTATTGTTAGCTTTGGATGTACCCTTAATATATGCATCATGATTTCAATAAATTAAACCAAGTATCTGATTTGTCATTTATAGCTCTTACATAATACAATAGTAGCTAGCTTGGGTTTAAATTTAAATGGCCATATATGTCATCCTCTTAAGAAGCTAGAAACCCTACATTTTTCTTTTATTGATTTCTACATGCATGTACACCTAGCTAGCTAAAAGGATTCTATGGCATTATGCTACATCAAGTCTATTATTTAACAACAAAATCCTAACCAACAATTAATANGCAACAGCTTTTTAATTAGAGCTCTTGGTCCCGTTTTTGCAAATTACCATCCTTATAAGCTAACTTATAAGCTAACTTATAAGTTAGCTTATGGTTCATCCAAACATATACCTGACTTATAAGCTAGCTTCTAAGCTTATCTTATTTTTACCAAACAATGTCTAATTAGTAATTTATGATACCATGCATCAAATATTGAATAATTCTCTTAGACAACTTAAATTTTCTTTACGTCTAGATCAACATCACTAGCTTGGCACCTACCCCGCACCATTAATTTCTCTCGTTCCATTTCCTTCCCTTCCCTAGCTACCTTACCTATGTTGCTATCATGATTTATCTTATTATCATATATGTATATCTTACAATGGTATTTGTTGTTGTTGTTAAAAGTGTGATCGAAAAAATCTAATCACATATATATCCATTGTATCCAAAATTAAAGAAACGTAATATTATCATAATCTCGATGTTGACTTTATTAAAATTATAATCGATGATGGAATTGAACGTTGTTAATATATAATTGTTTGTGTAGTTATTAATTCTGTTTGTTCATAAACGGCGGAAAGAAACCGGAAAAGGGGGGGAGGGGAGGGGAGGGGGAATAAGAAGGGTTTGTGTGTTTTTCTTATTAAAATAAGAGTAGTAAAAAAGAAAATTAAATTAAGGGAGATTGTAGTATCTTTTTTCACAAAACCAACCCCATCCTTTCTTTTTGACGACTCTTGAAAGATGCCAACCCCTCATAATTAACTCAACCACATAGATTAATTAGAGCTCTATGAACACTAGCCTAGTATTGGGGAAACAATTAATAAGATTACAAGGTAGTATAAAAAATAATGAAAGATGAATTCATCATTTTCTAATAAAATATTTATCCAAATTTTGTTTTAAAAATACCTTTTTAAACAAATTAATTAATGCACTTTTAGGCTTATAGAATTTAGGGCTGGCAAACGACACGACCCGTCAACCCGACACGACATGACACGAAAATAAAAAGGTTTGGGTTGAGGTTTTTGACACGCCAACCCGCCAACCCACCAAGTTTCACGGGTTGACCCGTCGGGTTGGTGGGTTGACCCACGACCCCGTTTATATTTAAATTAATTATTTTATATATATTTTTATTATATAATAAAAATTAAAAAATCTAAAAAAATCCAATCGACTAATCCTAATAACCCTAGATCCAACTTCCAGCCGCTTCAGTCTTCACCACATTCCAGAGTACTCTCACTTGACGCTTCACCATTGTATTGGGACTTAATTGTATTGGGACTTTGTTTCTATTTGAATTGTATGAAGTATGAACTTTAACCTCTCAACCCGTTTATGACCCGTCAACCCGTTTATGACCCACCAACCCACCACTGACCCGCCAACCCGTGACACGACCCACGACACGACCCTTCACGGGTAAGGGTTGAAGAACTCGACACGATTAGCTAAATGGGTGGGGTCAGGGTTGAGGTTTCTGACCCTCCAACCCGTGACCCGCCAACCCACCAACCCGCAAATTCCCACCCCTATTGTAGATGATATGGTGGCCCAAGTGCCCAACAACACTTCTTTTTGCTGTGGAAACCCCCCTAATTTTTATCTCATAGGAATCTATGTATTTGTGTGGTTTATACATTTGATCTGGGTAAATCAATTAAGTTAATTTCAGGGAAAAAGAGTAATAATTTTAGATGCAACTATTTTTATTCAGAAAAATAGTTGTTTACAACAATTTCCACCATTATTAACTAGTCACTTCCTACAACAAAAAAATTGAAATAAATAGTAGCACTATCAGATAGCAACAGACAGAAATATTAATTACCACATTATAATTATAATTATAATTATACAGCTTGTATGAAATTTCTACATCACTCCAACTAAACAATACTACTACTAGTGTTACTTAAGTAGAATATGTATCCAATTCATAAATTATCAAGACTACTTCATCAATCACCACCTGAGAAACAAAACCAAGTATTAATTAGTATCTAAATAATACAAAACATAACCTAATTATGCTTTTTGTGGGTGAAGCTGAAAAGGTGTCATGACGATCTACAACAACCTAAACCTCTGATGATCATCCATTAACAACAAAAAGAAACTTCAATCACATTTTTTACATTTGCTCTCTATCTTAAAGAAACTTGCATTCTTTCTCATGGATAAGCTTCTCACTCCTTTATGTATCATGCCCATGCTTGTGCAATTTTGTATTATAAACTCATGCAAACATGAATCTAACAGTAAAGAGACAGTCAGGGGACATACAGCTGGATAGATGTGCACATCAGTATAATTTGTTTGCATCATGCTGTCGACAATTTCTGCAACAGAGTGGAAATAAACATTCAACAAGGTTTTCATATATTTCAGCCATTAATAAGTTACATGCACAAACTCTGTATTTGTCTGCCTCCTAGCTTGATTGATCACAAGTGCTTCTTCATATAGACATGAAGAGGGTTTGACAAAGCATTTGATAACATCATAGGCATATAAGATGTTTGTCAAACTTCCTTTAAGCAGCTGATTTACCTTTGCTTCCAGATTTTTTTGGCTGTCACTAAAGTATTGGTTTGGATGATTGATTCCAGCATCACATGATGAGCCATGAACAGCTTCATAGGTCAGGGTGCATGCCAACTGCACATATTTTATTCAAAAATCAGAACCTGGGAGAGAATTAATGGTGCATACCAATTTTACAACTTTATATCAACTGATGAGTTGTGACCTGATAATGTTTAGTTTTTGCTTTGTCTATCACCTCGTCTAATGCACGGCTGCTTACTCCCATTTTACCAAGGGCAGCCCTTAAATTATCTTCACTGTAGAGAAGAATGAAAGCAAAAATATGTCAGCTAACTAAAAAATAGACAAACACATATTAAAGAAAATAGGAATGCCTCAAGATGATCAGTTTAATATCTGGTTGATTCTTAGTTAAGAGGACAGGCTGTAGATAAGAGTGGTTGAATGATATCATGTATAATCACTTCCATGTCTTGGTTGATTCTTAGTTAGAAGGAATAGGTTGAAAATAAGAATGGTCGATTGATGCCATGTTGTGCATGAAACTGAATGTAAAAGATCCGCATGCAATTAAAAATAATTTAGTTGAAAATAAGTTTCTACTTTGTGTTAAGAAAGAAGCATTACTTAGAGCACAGTATGTTTAAAAACATATCCACAATAATATTAATAAATTGAAATAAAATTTGGATAAACCAGTTTAAAGTACTTGCAACCTAAACCATTAAGGTCAGCAGTTAGGAACATCTACTTTATGTCACCAAGGATGCTTACAGATAAACAAGAACAACGTGGAAAGCAACTGATAACAAGTGATATTTTGGGAAGTCGTTTATCCTGAAAATTTGGCTTTCTTTCTTATCATTAGGAGACTTTGAAATTTGGTAAAAGAATCTACCTAAAATGACGGTAAGGGCAACCATGATGGTCTCCAACACCTGGAGTAGATAGGATGATCTTCTGACAGGAATAAGGTGTATAATCCTGAAATTCTCAAAGGGACAAAAAGAAATATAAGTTAATGTGTCTAACAGACTAAACAAAAGGAAGACGAACCAAGTTATAGATTTGTATCCTAATGATTCATATCAAAACTCTTACAAGATTAAAAGTACACTAGTCGAGATTGTCAATTTAATCCCATCAACCACATGCTACTGTAAAACTGAATTACCAGAATTAGAGGGTCCATACTTTATTATCTATGCATGCATGTGATAGAATTAATTACTTTACATAACAAACGAGAAAAAGTATGTTTTATAAATAAGAAGGTAGCACAGGCTAAAAGACTTTCCCATTCCAATTCCCAACCACCAAAAATCCATGGAAGAACATAAGAAATGCTTTTTGAAAGGTTTCAAATCTAAGGGTACAAGTAACAACACTCTTTGTTTCATTAGAAAATGTGTATATGAGAAAAGAAAAGGTCATGCTTTGTAAACATAGACCAGAATCCTCATTAAATTACAAGTCAATCAGCTATTTTATTTAGTAATAGAGAGCATAAATGCCATGATGGTTCAAAGTTGATGCTTTACCGTTCTCTTTCCTTCTTTACCGTAATTGTGGCGTATGCCATATGCATACTCTTTGTCAAATCTCTCCGCACCAACCTGCAGTTAACACCCACTTAGCACCAACAAAAATCATGTGATTGCAGACTATAAAACCAAATTAAAAACATAAGCTACAGGTATATGCTATTCTATGCTTTGCACACAGTTGACACACACAGTGAGTTCAGAAGCTCCAAATTTAATCAAATTATCTATAGAATCAATGGGGTTGCAGCTGACCATTGAAAAATATCCGGGTAGACGAAAGATAAGATCCACAATACTTGGGGAAACTAAAAGTGAAACCCTCAATATGCGATGCGGAGGTGAATTAATCCAACTCTAAAATATAAAAGAATCCTTCTACCCTCTCTCTCATAGCTGAAATTTACCAACTCAATCTGCACCATGCTTACCTTCTGAGAGAACTCTGCCTTCCAAAATGCAAGTGCATCATCCAACTTCAACCCAGCACCCTGCATATTGAAAGCTTACAGTTACAATCAAGTTCAGCAAGAATAGACGCTCAACCATTTAAGCAATATAACCCTGATTTTTAGTAGATAATAAGTTGGTATTAGATAGACATCTTAGTATGGTCAAGCTCAATATAACAAAGAAATACAGCACACCTTGATCCAGTTGAAAATTTAAAAAAGGCAGATGTATGCTCAAGATTATAGTGTTGGATGGACTAGGATACAATAGATAAGATGAGAGGCAAATTCCCAAATCAGATTCATCACAATATAGAGAGCCAATACCTTGAGAAATAAGCCAAGCTGCATCCTTCCCCCATGCTTCAAATGATGATCCTCTCTTACCTGACCAATTTGGTTAGAAAAATAGAAAACATAAGAAAAATCTGAATAACATACTGGCTAGCCCTCCTTCCAGGCTCCCTGGAGAATAGAGGCTAGAAAACGAACAAGAGATTAACTATGACAGATGAACATGCAACATAAAACAACTCTATCATCAAATCACTTACTGTGTCGAAAAGGTGTCGCATGCACAAAGGAAATGAAGTTCTCGCTACTTGATCAATGTCTTTTAAAGACATTTCACCCAATTCTTTAGCCTACATCAAGATAGTAATGATAAAATCAAAGATCAAATCACACTTCTACAACTCAAAAGGTACCTTACAATAAAATTAGGCAACATACCTGGGAATAGTCAGGACCTAGATAACTGGTAGATAGGGCTTCAACTATCTAAGTAATGCCAAATCAAAATCAGGCACAATACTTGAGAAAAATATTAGCTATTTCTTCATGAGAAATAAAAACTAATTCAAGTAAATTTAGAACTCACAGGTGTTAAACGGTCCTTCTCTTGTTCCCTAATCATAGATGTCCATTTTCTGGAAAGTAGAAGCTGAGCACTCAGTAAATCTCATAGATACAGTAACCATGCAATAGAAATCATATAGAACATCTAATTATAGAAAAGTTCCAGGCCAACCTGTTAGTGAGGACGAGAGCTTTTGAAAGATGGCTACGAAAGTGTGGAATAACGAATGAGACAACCTAATTGAATAAGATCATAAACATTAATTAAAGAATTCTCTCTTCTGCTACATTAGTGTAACAAAATAATGAGTAGGAACACTTTATTCACCTGATTCAAAGCAACGTATGCATATCCTTTCTGGATGAACACCCTGCGACTTGCCACAAGTTCGGGAACTTCTTCAAATGGAACCTACATCAATTGAAATAAAACTAACATGAAAATGGGCAACTCAGACTAGAAAATACTTGATATATATTATTCAAGTAATCAATTATAAGACCTCCACCACACACTGCACATATAATAAGAATTGAGCCCCAAACTTGAAACATGGTCATAACAAATCAACTTTTCAACTTGAGCAATAAAGCTTGTCCATATGATTACATAAGTCGCACATTTAGTACCTATACATAAGTTGTTACTGGTGACAATTAGCCATCCATGCACATTACTGGCAACAAGTTTTTATGTACACCCCCCCCNCCCATCTGCGTCCCTGACCCAAATACATTACTTTCTATCTTCCTAACTTCTAAGTGCAAATAACCATCAATTCTCTCCATCAACACAGACAATCTCATAGTTGGATCATATGTTACAAACAAGAAAGCTGAACTTGCATGATGCATCTACAAATTGAACAAACCCAACTAAAGCCATGCCAAGATTTTCAAATGAAAACTGATGCCTGACTGCCTGGATTAATGGTCCAAAAGAAAATAGCACAAAATTTGGCAGGCGGGAAGGAAGCTCAGATAGAATCTCTGTTATACCATTCTGTTGGACACTTGGACTGAATAATTTTAGACTTGGAGATAACAAAGACAAGGAGAGAAATTGTGAATGAAGAGTTAATAGCTGATTTCGTGTGAATCTTTATGGTAAACGATCCAGCAGTGTTTACCTATCCCATCTAGTTTATGTATAGCTCAATAAAGCATCCTTCATGGTTTCAAAACATGTCTTTCATGCACCATAACCAATAATACAAGTTCAGTTATTTCTCTAAGGTGCTCCTAAAAATGTGCAAAGGGCCGTATAAAGTAAAGGGAAAAATATAATGACAAAAATAGGGTGCAAGAGGTTTAATTAGACAAATTACCTTGTAATATGTTCCATCAGCTGCATTAGATAGAAAAAACACGAAGAGAATAAATAAAGTTAGAACACTCGGAATAAAAAAACAAGGACTTAGCTCATTGATGGTAATGCATTTTTGACATACACGTGGGTAAAGGTTGGCTGACTGAGCGTGCAACTTGGGTCAATTTATCCTTCAGCCCCTGAAAATAGAAAGAGGAATGGTTGCTTTATGAAACTAGAGAACCAGAATCTAAGTTTTAAGCTGAAAAAGCAGGAAGCAAAGAAGTTCACAAGTCCTAATCTTGGAGGCAGCCTTATATTAATTAAATATTAAACAAGTAGAATTAACTATTAGGCAGATAGCCTATAAATACCTCAAATTCGGCATTGGTGACAACTTTGTAAGGGATGCCAAGCTCTGTCATCAACGCCCTCTGTGGCAAAGCCCAATCATCAATAATCAACAAACTTAACAAATGTGTTTGAAGAAGAATAAACAGAAAGCATATGATTGATCATACATGGACATCAGAATTCTCAAGCCGAAACCGATAGCGAAATAGAGTGGTTTCCATCGACAGAAACCATTTCCTCAGTTCCTCCCTAAAATGTCACAAAAAGGACAACACAATTAGTTCAAATCTAGACCAGACATGAAGCACAATATAAATGAAACAAAGAAAGAAATAAAAGCTTACGTCCGACAGTACACAAGACGCAAAACAAAATGGGATATGATATCCTTATTGATAACCTCTGATGCCTGCGGATGTCTCATATTAGCCTTCCACAGATCACTTACCTACGTGGTCCAAAAAAAAATTAGCGCCCCACTGCAGAGAAAGAAACATAGCAGCATAAAAAACTACCAGTCTACCACTAACCAGTTTCTCCATTTCATCTGGTTTCTTTCCTCTAGCTAATCCATCAGAAATCCCTCTAAGAACTGCGTGTAGGAAGTGTGAACAATACAGGTCAATCATGTTAAAATTGACAGATAGTTAAAGCAGTGTTACAATGAAACCATACACAGGGTTACCAGGAAGCTAACGTATGCTTCAGTTCAAATTCCCAGAACTGATAAACAATTTCACCAACAATTATCAAACCAGTAACCCCTCACTCTCTCTCTCTCTCTCTCTACATCAACTTACAATTTGATGTTCCCATACATAAGCCTAAGTTGGGTAATGATTAGTTATTGATGTGGTAATGAAAACTAGAAAGTGAGGGAAAATTAGGAAAGTGATGCCACCTAATCTGCAATGTGTTGTTGCTCGTTCTTTTATATAAGACAGAAAGGTGAGAATCAAACTTGACTAAAATTCATTTTATGGAACATGGTTAAGAACACTCTCCCTCGAAAAAGAAATAAGTTGTTTAGTGGAATAAAACTGGAAGACGCATAGCCAGAAAATTAGAATCCTAAGCCTAGAAATATTGAACAGATATAAAAGCCTCTAAGTAAGTAACGAATGAAGAGTAAAATCCCAAATGAAAATTTGCATAGTATCACTATCAAGTGTTGTGATAAGGATGTGATTCGTATGAATCAAATAAAGAAAGAGGAAAATTTCAACAATTGGATGCAAAAGAAAGATAGTAGACCTAGGAGGCGATCGACGGCGAATCGCTCGAAATCTTCGAGCCTAACTTCGAGAGTCGGAGGTGAACGGTAAAGAGGGATGCTGTCAGAAGATGATGATGAAGGCTTCTTCTGTGATCTCACAACTTCCATGGCGATTACCTAGCTAGGTTATCCTTCAATCGTCTAAAAAACAACAACAATCACCAGTAAGTCAAGAATAGATTTCATTTCAATGAGAGAGAGAGAGAGAGAGAGAGAGAATGCGCGGGAAATAATAGTTCTGGTTCCCACCAAATCTTTTGGGTTGGGCTTTTGCAACATTTTGGATTGGATTTACAATACTTTTTGGGTGGGAGTGAAATATGCATTCATGTCTTAAATTCTTACCTTTCTTTTAATTCTTCTTATCATATTCATGTCATAATAAATTATTTAAGTTTAACATGATATTCCATGACTACCCCACCCCGGTATCACTTGCCTTACGATCTTGCTAGTTGGGCATAAAAACTACCGAGAAGCTTACCCGATAAGATCTATATCTAATGAGTGATGGAAATGACTCTTTGCTTACCAGGTTGAAGACGTTTTACCAACAATCAATTTTGATGGCCAAAAATGTTATACGATAAGGTAAACAAAATTAATATCCTTGTCGGGAAGCGTTTGGTAAACAACCCTTAGGTCATAACTTATCGCAACTACCTTCACAAATCATATAAAATAGGATTAACCAAAATATCTTTTGTTCGCAAAGATACATTATACAATACTCAAAGATAAAATATTTTTTGTTCGCAATCAAATTTGAGTTTCCATTTGAACATGACCCTTATTACATAAAATAAAATATCATCTCAAGCCCACAATAGTAGTTTGACCCAAATAGTTTGCAACTTTTGATATTGTAAGATAACGGGGTTTTTTTGGGAGGAGATTATAAAAATATAGCGACATAAATCAATAGAAAACAGTTGAAATGTAACATAAATTGATAGAACAACTATGACGCGAGCGACTATTCATTATTAACCTATAAAAAAAGTCTCATGAGAAAATGTAAAATTAAAATCGGATTAATGTAGCTTTTGTTGTAGTCAATATCTCCTCAGGTTAACTATAACGATTAAAATTATGATAATTATTTTTGAATTTCTAGAAATGTAAACCCAAAAAAAATCATTTTTTCTATTACGAAACATATTTGTATTACATCATTTGACTTCTTTCATAGTGCATACAACATAACATCAAACACATTTGGGTAAATTTGAAATTTTATCAATCATGTGATGAGCACTAGTAGAGGAAACATAAGATCTTTTTACTAGACACTTGTCATGAATAAAAGAACATTTAATTAGAAAATAACAATAACAATTAAATTAGAAGTGTCACGAAAATTGTATTTCATCTTTTGTTATAGGCAGTTATGTATCTTTTAAATTTAAATAAGTTTAAGCTTGAGATTGTTTCCTAGAGATTTATTTTATTTAATGATGGTGAAAAATGTATAATTGGTGTATTTAGGTTAGGTTTTTTTTTGGAAGGGTGTCTGGGCCAAAGCCCGACTAATCTTCGGCAATTTTGAGGGCTAAACATGGCCCCACTTAAATGTCATCAGGCATGCGCACGGGAAGGCTCGAACTCGGTTAGTGCGCTATGAACCACCCGAGCGATAACCAATCCGCCACAATACTGGAAGACTATATTTAGGTTAGGTTATATATGCTAAAGGAGCAAAAGAAAAGATATAAAAAAATTGAATTAATGAGAGGTTTAAGGATAATGTAACTGCGTCTAGATACATGTTTAAGCCAAAAATGTTGAAACCGACTCAAAAGAGGATGAGACATGACAAATATGTAGTATTAAAATGTAATATAGAAAGAAAAAGTAATAAATGAAATTTAGGCATTACTTGGTAAAAATAAACTAGCTTATTTTCTGTGTACATGTTTGGTAAGACTAAAAGTAGCTTATAAGCTAGCTTTTTGA
>LUCG01222984.1:0-17671 GCA_001633085.1 Carthamus tinctorius
CTTAACATACAAATCATTTCAAGCTTTTCTCATCTTGTTTATCACATATTTAGGACTCACAAAGTTTTAGCTAGGATTAGCATTTAGGTTTACGTGGTTTGTGTCTTTGGGGTGACCCAAGAAGCCATAAAAATTTTAAAAAAAAATTATTTCATTTAGATTTTTGATTTAACGGTTTCGTTAAACCATACGTTTTGGGTTGATTCTTAAGTTTTAGTGCCTGGATTTTACTAATTTATCGATTTTATTTTTCGTAAAGTAATCATAAATTTTGGTTAAATTTTCTAGAATATATGGAGTTATATACTTATATATGTTTGATGATTTGTTTTAATGTGGTCATGTTAAATGACGTTATTCAAAGATATTGGTTAATAATATTGGTCAAACCGTTTCACACATTTCTTACTTTTTTGAAAACTTATTGTGGTCCAAAATAGAGATGGCCACATAGGCTAAGGAAGCGATGGATTGATTGGAACGTGTAGGGACAAGTAATAGCCCGACTGTTAGGGCACATTTATGAGAATTTTGAAAGTCCAAGGCGGCTCAAGCTCAGAGATGTTACGGGACTAGACCATTAGGCTATGAGTACCACCCACGGGTTCAGCTGGCAGGCTCGGCATGGGCACCGACAGGCTCAGCCCGATAGTGGTACGCCTCGTGCGGGCTGAAGCGGCGGATGAAAGGGTATGAAAGGTTGAAATGTTGTGTTACGAGATTTGAAAGGTTGGTGATGGTTTGAGAGTAAGATATTGGAAAGTTGATGTGACAGTGAAAGGTTGAGCCCAAAATCTATAGTGGTACTCATGGCCTTATGCATTAGGGCTGATTTTTCAATAAAATTAAGTTTTATAAATTGTAATAAAAAATGGGTTACGAGATTTCAAAGGTTGGTGATAGTTTGAGATCGAGTGAGATTGTGGAAAGCTGATATAACAGTGAAGGGTTGAGCACAAAATCTATAGTGGTACTTATGGCCTTAGCATTAGGGCTGATTTTTCAATAAAATTAAGTTTTATAAACTGTAATAAAAAAATGTGCGATTATTTTTTCAAAAATTTCGAGATGTTTTTTTGGCATGGGTTATACAAAAGGACTTATTATATCAAGTTTTTCTTATTATCATACAAAATTTTAAGATATTTTCAAGTAAAAGTGTACTTCAAGATCAATTTCAAAATTTGCCATTATAAAAACTTGCATAACATTTTTTGAAAAATAACTAGTTTTTTTTTTTTAAAAACTAGGTCAAGATCGGACCTGATTTGGGACTAGCTAGTTATGAAGGACCTTTGTGGTAAGATACCTATAGGTGTGCACATGAGCACAATAAATGAGTTTTAAGTACTTCACCAACATCGGATTATGTGATATGCAGATTAATATCACATGTCTAGAGGATATCCCGCTAATAGAAGGAAGAGAGGAGAATGAAGATGATGAACAACTATCATGGATTTTTTGGGTGTGAACTTGGATCGGTTTGGGTTCTTCTTGTCAATCTTGATCACGGGCTACTTTCTTAATTTTCTTCTACCCTTCAAAAAATGGTGAAATTTTGTAACAATGGTCAATTCATTGTTCAATGTTTTCTTATAATATCTTGTAGTTGATCATGATATTAAATAACAACAAGAAGTAAGAATCCAATTAAGTTGGTTAAAATCCCATGAATAACATTCACCTAGACATTAATTTGTTATTCTTGTTCGAACTAATTAATATTGAAGTCTAGATTTTGTATAAGATCATATTATATAGTTACATTAGTTAATAATGGAGTAACGTTTTAACAAAAATGTTAAGTCTCGATGAATTTAATGTCATGCGAGATTCCAGAAGATGGGTTCGGTAATCTCACTGAACTGGTTCACCTTGACATGATGGGGAACAATTTTAATGGCTCCATTCCCAAACAAATTATTGGGTTAGCGAATTTACGTTACCTGGACATGAGCATTAATTTGTTCGAGGGAAACTTGGGACCTGAACTGGGGGGTTACTCTTTTTCGAATTTGACTTCTCTTCGAGTCCTTGATCTAAGTCTCAACCATCTTAATGGTGTTTTAATCCCTGAGGTTGGTAGGCTTCAATATCTTGAAATGTTGAAACTCGATATGAATTCCCTTATGGGAAACATCCCTGAAGAGATTGGAAATCTGACGAAGTTAAGGAAGCTTAGCCTTGCAGAGAATCACTTCTCCGGTGAAATCCCTTGTTCAATTGCCAACATGAAGGGCTTGGAAGAACTTGATTTATCTTATAACTCATTCTCCGGGTGAATTCCAAAATCGATAGGAAGAATGCCCTACATCACCTCACTCTACCTGCAAAACAACCGGTTCATGGGTCCAATACCATCATGGATACAAAACTTAGGCAATATAGATATACTTTGCCTCCAACACAACGAACTCACAGGAGAAATCCCAACTTGGCTATTCAACATCACCATGTTAAAGAGTTTGAACCTCGGTGGAGGAAAAGGGAACAAGTTGACTTGGAACAACAAAGCAAAGATTGTTCCGAGATGCAGTCTACAATAGATCGATATGTCATCCTGTGGAATCTCGGGCCAAATTCCTAAATGGATTTCATCACAAAAAGGTTTGAATTATCTCGATTTGAGCGGAAATAAGTTGGAGGGAGGATTCCCATTTTGGCTTGCAGAAATGGACGTCGAAAACATACTCCTCTTCAACAATAAGCTCAATGGATCAATTCCGCCTCGCTTATTTGAATCTACAAGTTTAGGAATTCTTCTCTTGGCCAACAACAATTTTTCTGGGGAGTTGCCAGAGAAGATAGGCAACGCCACAAATATGTTCATTCGAACATTGTCGGGAAATAATTTTGTCGGACAAATTCCAATATCCATGTCCAACATGGGCAACCTACTATATCTGGATTTGTCAAAAAACAACTTTTCCGATGACAATTTCCCTATTTTTGACAATGATTCTGTTTTACAATACTTAGACTTGTCAAACAACAAGTTCTTTGGTAGGATTCAAACAAATATTCCAATAGGTATCCAATTTCTTTCTTTAGGTGGGAATAAGTTTTCTGGTAACTTGCCTTGGAACCTGAGTAACTTTTTCAACCTCGAACTTCTCGATCTTCATGACAATCATATAACAGGTTATTTCCAAGATGTTATTACTAAAAGCGAGAATCTTGAAAGTCTAGTTCTAAGAAACAATCATTTTGAAGGATTTATCCCAACAACAATATCCAACACCAGTCTTCAAATTCTTGATCTTTCTGGGAACAACCTAACACGTTGTATTCCACAGGAAATAGCAAACCCCACAAAAATGATTGGAACTCCAGCACACCTGTCAAGATCAACACCGGATAGGATTTTCAATAAAACAATTGATCGTTTCAAGTTATTGATTATGCAAAAGGACTTATCATATCAAGTTTTTTTTATTATGATACAAGTTTTTAAGATATTTTCAAGTAAAAGTGTATTTCAAGATCAATTTCAAAATTTGCAATTATGAAAACTTATATAACACTTTTGGGTAACTTTTTTTTGAAAAATAACTAGCTTTTTTTTTTAAAAAAACTAGGTCAAGTTTGGACATGATTTGGGACTAGATACGAACTTTGTGGTTAAGAAAGTCTGAGAATTTATTTGTTTAAAAATATATTCTCACACATTCAATCATTCAAGTCTGTTAAAGCTTTCTGACTTTTCTATGCTTTAAAAACGAACAAATAATCAATATAGAAAATCCAAATTTTAATTTTTGAAAAGTTTATTCAATAATCCAGTTTTTCGGAATTATATATAAATTTAAACATTTATATCGTCCAATAAACTCAACGTTATTACAATGATATTATGTAGCGTTATTTACATTTTAATAGAATAAAATCACTTTCTATAGATCGAAGGACGGAAAATTTGAAGCAGTCATCCCCAATATGTCGAACTCAAACCCATTAATTGATTTGACCTCCAAATGCTACAAAACCGTTTATTCTTATATATTGTACATCATTCTCCATTTACAAATAACATTTTCAATTCCAACCTTTCGTATAAACGTAAAACCACCATGGCCACCACCGTAACCACTCCATTCTTCTTATCGTTAATCTTGTTCACACTCATTACTTCTATTCCAATCCCATCATTCTCTTGTCCTCTTCATCAGAAACAAGCACTTCTCGATTTCAAATCCAACATCACCACCTTCTTCAATATCTCTTCTTCCGATCCTAACCATCCGTTACAATCATGGAGTGCTAATGCCGATTGTTGCTCCTCGTTCCGGAATGTTAGTTGTAGCATAACCGGAACCGTTACTGAACTCTACCTCAACGGGATCATGATGTCATACGAGCATCCAACTTCGCCGTCCTTTGAAATCTTGACTCCGCTTTTCCGGATCCGGTCATTGGAAGCACTTGATATCTCGTACAATCAATTGGTAGGCAAGATCTCGGGAGGGGGGTTTGCAAATCTCACTGAATTGCGTTACCTTGACATGAGGTCAAACGAGTTTAGTGGCTCCTTTCCCGACCAAATTTTTGGGTTAACGAATTTACGTTATCTGGACATGAGCATTAATTCGTTTGAGGGAAACATCCCAGAAGAGATCGGAAATTTAACCCAGTTAAGAGCTCTCTACCTTCAAGATAATCGGTTTTCTGGTGGAATCCTTTCTTCAATTGCCAACATGATGGAGTTGAAACTACTTGATTTATCTGAAAATTCGTTCTCCAAGCAAATTCCAGCTACGATAGGAAGACTGCCCAACATGACCGTACTGGTCCTCCACAACAACCAGTTCATGGGTCCGATACCATCATCGATCCAAAACTTGAGCAAGTTACAAACCCTTGAGCTTCAAAAGAACAAGTTCACAGGAGAAATCCCGATTGGGTTATTCAGAATCGCAACTTTACAGTGTTTGTTCATCGGTGATGCACAAAACAAGTTTACTTGGAATAACCAAGCAAAGATTGATCCACTATGTACCTTAATGGAGCTCTCGATGCCTTCCTGTGGAATGTCCGGTCAAATTCCTGAATGGATTTCGTCACAAAAAAGCCTGACTCTTCTTGATTTGAGCGGGAATCAACTGGAGGGAAGATTCCCACATTGGCTCGCAGAAACGAACCTTCAAAACATAGTCCTTTTCGACAACCACCTCACTGGATCAATTCCCGATCGTGTATTTGAATCTACAAATTTGAAGATCCTTCACTTGTCCAAGAACAATTTTTCTGGGGAGTTGCCAAAGAACATAGGCAACGCCAAAGCCATGATCGCTCTATTGTTGTCAAGAAATAACTTTTTCGGAAAAATTCCAATATCCATGTCCAACATGCACAACCTACAGCTTCTAGACTTGTCTAGAAACAAATTTTCCGGCGACACTTTCCCTGTTCTTCGTAATAATTCTGATTTTTTTTACTTAGACTTGTCGTACAACGAGTTCTCAGGTAATATCCCGACGACTTTTTCTATAGAAACCCAAGTTCTTTTTTTGGGTAGAAATAAGTTTTCTGGTAACCTACCTCGGAATCTGACTAAGTTCGTCAACCTTCGATATCTCGATCTTCATGACAATGATATCACAGGATACTTCCAGGATGTTCTTCCTAAAAGCCCATATCTTGAAGTTCTAATCGTAAGGAACAATTCCTTTGAAGGATTTATCCCAACAACTATCTCCGATTTCACTAATCTCCGAATTCTTGATCTTTCCATGAACAACCTAACAGGTAGTATTCCACCGGAGATAGGAAACCTCGCAGGAATGATCAAAACTCTGGTACCCATGTCAACATCCGGTGGAAATTTCCCTAATGATACTCGTTTTCACTTTTCCAATGCCGTCCACATTAGCATTGAGGATTTGATAGTGAACTGGAAGAACTCATTTCAAGGCCTATCGAGTCATAGTCTTGATATATACTCTTTGTTGGACTTGTCGGACAATGGAATCTCTGGTGAAATTCCGGCATCATTAGGCAGTCTCGAAAGCCTAAAATTGCTCAACGTTTCAAGTAACAACATCTCCGGACGCATTCCATTGTCTCTCGGCAATCTTGAGGCAATAGAGAGCTTGGATTTGTCACACAACAAAATCTCAGGTTCAATTCCTCAATCACTTGCAAAGCTGGGTGAACTCACAATTCTAGATGTGAGCAACAACAAGTTGACCGGTAAGATACCTCGAGGCAGGCAAATGGACACGATGAATGAATTGAAGTATTTTGCCAACAACAGCGGATTATGCGGTATGCAGATTAGGATCCCATGTCCAGAGGATATCTCACCATTATTGCACGGAAGAGGAGAGGATGACGAAAAACAATCATCGAGTTTTTGGCATGGAACTTGGGTAGGTTTTCCAGTTGGATTCGTCTTATCAATCTTGATCATGGGTTACTCGCTCAATTTTCTTCGACTCTTCAAACTCCGTTCAACTTAGAGTTCTTTGTAATCTCATTTCGTCTAATATATAAGTAGAATTTGTAATCCCCAGGTCTTAGATATTTAATTCCTAATAAGTAGAATTCGTAATCTATGTATAACTATATAAATAATACAATATTTATACCATAATATACGTCATGGCCCAAAAGGTAACACATAATTATATGTTAAGAATTTACATAAAAATCTTAATCTTTTAAAATGTATATATAAACTATAGTAATTCAAAACTAGTACTATTATTATTTTTACTTAATAATAAGTACATGAGTTAAAGTACTCTTTTATATGATAGGAGATTTGTTTTTATTAGATACTTTCGAATAGTGTTTTATAGTCTTAATACAATTTTCTTCTTGTAAAAATGTTCTAAAAAAATTATAACGAAATTCAAAAACATTTTATAAACTTATTATAACCTGTCCAACCGACTAGATGATTTCATCATCTCATGATATGCAATCGATGTTTAAGGCGAAAGGTCGTATGAAAAGTTGATCGAGCTAACAATGAGAAACGTGGAAAGTGGATCTAAACCATTGATTTCTTTAATCTCATGCTTTTCCATGAATTGCGCTTTAGAAATAAATTAATCTGGATCATTACGATGCATCCCATCCTAATGTGTATCCATTTCCCTCCATCGGTTGACAACGACTTCTCACTGGAACCCAAGCATATGATCTTTAAACCATTATTTGTGATTTATGTCAAAATAAAATAAAAATAGGACTACTATAGTTAAAACTTTTTTATATAAAAAACATTAAGGGGTTGTTTGTTCTTAAAAAAAATACCTGTTAAAAGTCTGAAAATTAAGAGTTTTGTAGACTAACATTGTTCGTTTTATCTTTAAGAAAATGTCTAAAACCTCTTACCATCCTCTGAAGTTTTAAGAGGTGCACCATCCAACACTTATTTTTTATATGTAAAATTAGACTTTAAACTTCAGACCTCTTAAAAAACAGACGCCACTTAAAAGAAATTTTCCCCAAGTCATGCATACGTCATCTTCCCAATAATTTATGGTTTTCCACAAGACCCATGCTCCACGAGTCATTATGTCTTTGTTGTGTCTTTTCATAAATGCGGGGTCGAGTAGGTTCGTGGAGTTGCGATAAAGGCAAAGATAAAAAAAAGGTGAAAAGATGAAAACGTCCAATATAATACATCATGGTTACGTGGTTGAGTTAACGGAACCTAAACTAGCGACGTTTAGTCGATGGATGTCCATTTTGGGATCTTGAAACACGATATAAGGACTCAATTTTAAAGACCAAAACATATGAATCAAAAACAACAATTTACTCTTATTATTACTATTAATAAGTGACATTGCTTAAAATAAGATTGTAATCTAAATAGAAAATATATATTTATGTAAATAATTAAATTGTATTTTATAAATTGAAACATCATCATTTCTATCAAATTTACATACAAACTAAAAGTTATATCTTTTTGTTTCACAAATAATAAACTTTAACTAATTAAATTGTATACGATTCACAACCTTTGTTTTTATTTATATTACTTATAATAATTTTTCTTTAAATCGTTAACTAATATGAATCTTTTTTCTAAAATTCTTATTTGGTTAAACACATATACAATCAAAATAAGATTATATTAATTAACATATTATATTATTTATTTATTTTTTACCATCATATTTAATTATATCATATAACATTAAGAATATACTGATTAATTTTTAGCATGCCTCTTTAGTCATTTTATATTTTCAATTAACTTATCAACTAATTTTTACCTAACGTTTTCAATTGATCAATTAGATTTGTAACCATCAATTAACTTATCGTTCAAATAAAAACCAGATTTGTAACCATCAATTAACTTATGACCACTACTAGAAGAGCCTACCAAATATAGTCTTAGGGACCGTTTACTAACTCTTATCGGGTAAGTGCGGTCTCGGTTAAGTGTTGTTTGGGTAAGAGTGTTTACCACATGTTTTTGGTAAGTGCTTACCAATATACAAAAAGACTATTTTAACTTTTTTTGTAGTTGGATTTTAAAGGAAAGAGAGGGGGAACAGAAGGGGCAAAGATGAAATAAACAGATCTGACCGGGGTTAGCAACATTTTGGTTTTGGCTCAGTCAGACCCATTGTCATATCTCGATCAAATTTCGATCAGCATTGCTGACACAGTCAACACCAAGTAATCAGCCCCTTTCAAGAAACTACAATAGTCAAAAACTCATACCCACTGAGTTATGGACTTCACTAGCAAATGGTGCACTAACAACAAATCCTTTTCCATCTAGTGCTTTATACTAAGTTGTACATCATTCAACAAAGACATCATATTGCTCTCCATTATTTTAAAAATTGCATCAAGGTCAGGCCTGAATTTGGGGCTAGGACCTTTTGTGGTGAAGCTACACCATTCTCTATAAATAAAACACTAGTTATTAGTTTGTTGAACCACCATGGCAACCACCATAATAACCACACCATTCTTGCTATTGATCTTGTTCATACTCATCAGTTCCATTTCAATCCCATCCTTCTCTTGTCCTCTTCATCAAAAACAAGCACTTCTCAACTTCAAATCCAACTTCACCACCATCTTCAATGTCACCCATTCCGATTTCGACAATCCATTCCAATCATGGAGTCCCTATTCCGATTGTTGCCGCTGGGTGGGTGTTTTTTGCGGCGAAACCAACAATGTCAACGACCTCATCCTCTCCGATCTCTTGCCTTCATTCGAAAAACCAACTTTGGTGTTCTCTGACATTTTGGCTCCGCTTTTCCATATCCAATCATTGGAACTACTTAATATCTCGTATAATCACTTGGTAGGGGAGGTCCCTGGAGATGGGTTTGGAAATCTCACCCAACTGGTTCACCTTGATTTGTCATCGAACGAATTTAGTGGCTCCATTCCCTACCAAATTTTTGGGTTAACGAATTTACGTTACCTAGACATGAGCTATAACTCGTTTGAGGGAAACTTGGTACCTGAACTGGGTAAGCTTGAAAATCTTTATTGGTTGGATCTGAGCATGAATTCTCTTACCGGAAACATCCCACAAGAGATTGGAAATCTGACCAAGTTAAGCAGCTTTTACCTTGAAGATAACTTCTTCTCTGGTGGAATCCCTTGTTCAATTGCCAACATGAAGGACTTGGAAGAAGTTATTTTCTCTGATAACTCTTTCTCCATGAAAATTCCAACTTGCATTGGAAGACTGCCCATCCTCAGCAGGCTTGCTTTGAACAACAACCAGTTAACGGGTCAGATACCATCATCGATACAAAACTTGAGCAGGTTAGAACTCCTTTGGCTTCAAGACAACTATCTAACAGGAGAAATCCCAACTTGGATATTCAACATCACAACATTATTTACTATTTCCATTGGTGGAAAAGGAAGCAAGTTGATTTGGAATAACAAAGCAAAGATTGTTCCAAAAGGTGAGCTAGTTTTAATCTCTATGCCTTCATGTGGAATTTCTGGCCGAATTCCCAAATGGATTTCATCGATTACAGGATTGACGTATCTTGATTTGAGCCATAATGAATTAGAGGGACGACTCCCAAATTGGCTTGTCGAGATGGACCTTGGCACCATAATCCTTTCTAACAACAAACTCACTGGATCAATCCCGCATCATTTATTTGAATCTCCATCGTTAACGATTCTTCATTTGTCCCGGAACAATTTTTCTGGGGAGTTGCCAGAGAACATACGCAATGACACACAGATTGCGATTCTAATGTTGTCAGGAAACAGTTTTTCGGGACAAATTCCAATATCTATGTCCAATATGAGGTACCTACAACTTCTGGACTTGTCCACAAACAAATTTTCCGGTGACAATTTCCCAGATTTTCGCAATACGTCTACTCTTATTTACTTAGACTTGTCAAACAACGAGTTTTCTGGTAAGATCCCAATAACCTTTCCTATCACGATCCAAGTTCTTTATTTGGGAGGGAATAAGTTTTCTGGCCAACTGTCTCAGAATCTCAATAAACTGGTCAAGCTTCAACATCTCGATCTTCATGACAATGATATTACAGGATATTTTCAGGATTTTCTTCCAGAAAGCCCAGATCTTCAGGTTCTAGTCCTAAGAAACAATTCATTTAAAGGATCTATCCCAACAATAATCTCCAACTTCACCAATCTTCGAATTCTTGATCTATCAGGGAACAAGCTAACAGGTAGTATTCCTCATGAAATAGCAAGCCTCACAGGAATGATAGAAACTCCAGTACACATGGCAACATCCGGTACCATTTTCGAGGAAGGTAACTATCCTCGCGAAATCTTTCTTTTAGATGGAATAAAGTTTGACATTGAGGACTTGATAGTGAATTGGAAGAATAGTTTTCAAGGCCTATCGAGTCACAGCGTTGATGTATACTCTTTGTTGGACTTCTCAAACAACAGAATCTCAGGTGAAATTCCGGCATCATTGGGCAACCTCAAAAGCCTAAAACTGCTCAACATTTCAAACAACGTCATCTCCGGCGATATTCCGATGTCTTTCGGCAATCTTAAGGGAATGGAGAGCTTGGATTTGTCACATAACAAAATCTCTGGTTCGATTCCTAAATCACTAGAGAAGTTGGATGGACTCGGGATACTAGATGTGAGCAACAACCGGCTAACAGGTAAGATACCTATGGGTGGACACATGAGCACAATGAACGGGCTTAAGTACTTCGCCAACAACAGTGGATTATGTGGCATGCAGATTAATATAACATGTCCAGAGGATATCCCGCCGCCATCGAAAGAAAGAGAAGAGGACGAAGATGACGAGAATCTATCATGGATTTTTTGGGTGGGAACTTGGATTGGTTTTCCAATTGGGTTCTTCTTATCAATCTTGATCATGGGCTACTTTCTGAATTTCCTTCTACTCTTCAAATTATGGTGAAATTTTGTAACAATGGTCAAAATATTGTTCAATGTTTTCTCATGCTATCTTGTAACCGNGGCTTGTTTGAACTAATTTTGAAGTTTAAATTTTATATAAGATTATATTATATGGTTACATTAATTACTTAGTTTCAATAATTGTAATATTTTACCAAAATATATAAGTATGATATTGACCAAATATTTCCTAACTAATTCCAACACTTTNTTGTAACAATGGTCAAAATATTGTTCAATGTTTTCTCATGCTATCTTGTAACCGATAATAATATTTAAATAACAAGAAGTAAGAATTTAAATAAATCGGTTGCAGTCTGCACGGATGATGTTCGTCTAGATATTAATTATTATTCTTCGAATTCTAATATTTGTATAAGATAATGTTATATGGTTACATTAACTTATTAGTTTCAATAATACTAATATTTTACCAAAAATGTAATTTTGATATTGATCAAAGTTAACTTCCTATTTCCGACAAGTGCTTAACGAATAAGAGTTATTTCCATCACTTACCAGGTAAGACCAAGTAAGATTCTCAGGGGAAATAACTCGGTCTTACCAGCTGGTAAGACTAAAAAACAAACGACTATCACTTTGTTTTAAATACAAGACTTTGTATTCGTTATTTTATAGGATATTTTTGAAAAGTGTCTATGAACAGGCCATTTGTTTTTATGAGATACTTTCAAATAGTGTTCTAAAATATACATTATACAATATTTTTTTCTTGTAAACATATTCCAGAAAACTTGGTACGACATTCAAAAACATTTTATAAACTTACTACAACACGATTACATAGACGTTTTAATGTTTGGTCCTATAAACTAAGTCTTATATAATACAGATTATTCCGACTCTCGGATATTTCTAGCATCATCTTCCCGTACACGCCTCAAATGCATTAAGTTTGGTTTCTTTTCTTCTCAAACCCACTACTAATAAAAGGGTACTACCGACGGTAGAAACAGTTGGTAAACCGTCGGAAATAGGTTTTACCAACGGTTTTCTGATGAAATGAGCGTCGCTAAAAAGCTGGTCGGTAAAAGTTACCGACAGTTTTCCCAATAACCTTCACCAACTGCTTTTGAGCCGTTTCATTTACCGACGATTTTCTGACTGTTTTTCGACAACTAATTAAAAATAACAGTCAGTAAAACATAGAAAAGTAGTAAAACATAGAAAAGTAGTCGGTAACGGCTATCTGTAATACATAGTTTTTTAGTAGTGACCCACACCCCTTGGTTTCCTCTCCTCTTTAAGTAACATTGCTTAAAGTAGGATTGTAATCAGAATACAAAAGATATATTTCTTTTAAATTGTATTTCGTAAAGTCTTGTTGACCAATTTGTATATCCATTGAAATATCATCATTCCTGCTAAAAGAAGATTTGTGACTTCCAGTTACATATAAAAACTAAAAGTTATATTTTCAAATTTATAAATAATAAACTTTAACGAATAAAATTATTAACTATTTAAGTTATTCACGACTCATAAACTTTGGTCTTATTTATATTATATATAATAAATTTTTTTAAATCGTCACAATTAGCATGATTTTTTTTCCCTGAAATTCTTGTTTGGTTACACACATATATAATCCTATTAATTAACATATTATATTAATTATTATTTTTTACTATCATATTTAATTATATAATGATATATTGATTAATATTTTTAGCATGCCTCTTTAATTGCACACAACTAATTTTTACCTTAATTAACATATTTAATTGATCAACTTGATTTGTAACCATCAATTAATCAAGGACTACTAGAAGAGCTTACCAAATATAGTCTTAGATGAGAATTTTCTAAGAAACCACCAATCCCCAATAGTCAAACTCATATACCCACTGAGTTGTTGACTTGGCTAGCAAATGGTAGTGCACTAAACAACAAATCCTTTTCCAACTAGTGATTTATACAAATCATTCAACAAAAGACACCATATTGCTCTCCAATAAATTACATTTCAATCCCTACCTTTTATCATAATCACCACCACAAACCACCATGCCCTCCACCATACCACTCTTAATCTTTTTCATGCTCATCAATTCCATTCCAATCCCATCATTTTCTTGTCCTCTTCATCATAAACAAGCACTTCTCAACTTCAAATCCAATCTCACCACCATCTTCCATTCCAATCCTGATATAAATCTTGATCCATTTCCGACATGGACTCCCGATAGCGATTGTTGCGACGGTTGGGACAGCGTGATTTGCAGCGAAACTGGAACTATCACCGAACTCTACCTCAACAACCTCATGGCTTCGTTCCGCGCTTTTCCGTCTTCGGTGTTCTTCGACATCTTGACTCCGGTTTTCCGTATCCGGTCGTTGAAACTACTTGACATCTCGGGTAATAACTTGGTAGGCGAGATCCGTGGAGATGGGTTTGCGAATCTCACCCAATTGGTTCAACTTGACATGGTGGTAAACAGGTTTAATGGCTCCATTCCCTACCAAATTTTTGGGTTAACGAATTTACGTCACCTAGACATGAGCTTTAATTCGTTTGAGGGAAACTTAGGACCTGAACTCGGTAAGCTTCAAAATCTTGAGCGGTTGGATCTGAGCATGAATTCTCTTACCGGAAACATCCCGAAAGAGATTGGAAATCTGACCAAGTTAAGAGAATTTTACCTTGTAGGTAATTTGTTCTCCGGTGGAATCCCTGATTCAATTGGCAACATGAAGGACTTGGAAGTAGTCGATTTCTCTAATAACTCATTCTCCATGAAAATTCCAACCGGCATAGGAAGACCGCCCAACATCACCACGCTTGCCTTGTACAACAACCGGTTCACGGGTCCGATACCATCTTCGATCCAAAACTTGAGCAAATTGCAAACCCTTCACCTCCAAGACAACAAGCTAACCGGAGAAATCCCAACTTGGATATTCGACATCGCAACGTTACAAAGTTTGTTCCTTGGCGGTGGAAAAGGAAACAAGTTGGTTTGGAATAACAAAGCAAAGATCGTTCCAAGAGGTAGCCTAACCGATATCTCTATGCCTTCTTGTGGAATTTCCGGTCAAATTCCTGAATGGATTTCGTCACAAAAAGATTTGTATCATCTTGATTTAAGTGGGAATGAATTAGAGGGACAATTCCCGCATTGGCTTGCCGAGAAGGACCTTGCCATCATAATTCTCTTCGGCAACAGAATCAGTGGATCAATCCCACCTCGCCTATTTGAATCTAAAACGTTGTCCATTCTTCACTTGTCCCAAAATAATTTTTCCGGGGAGTTACCAGAGAACATAGGCAACGCCACAAGCTTGAGCATTCTAATGTTGTCGGGAAATAATTTTTCCGGACAAATTCCAATATCCATGTCGGGTTTGTACAACCTACGTCTTGTGGATTTGAGCAGAAACAAGTTTTCCGACAACAACATACTTGTTTTTGGTGATAAGCCTGATTTGGTTTACTTAGACTTGTCGTACAATGAGTTTTCTGGTAAGATCCCAACGACTTTTTCTACAAAAATCCAAGTTCTTTATCTAGGCGGGAATAAGTTTTCTGGCAACCTACCTTGGAATTTCACTAAATTGGTCGGGCTTCAACATCTCGATCTTCACGACAATGAAATTACGGGATATTTCCAGGATGTTCTTCTTGAAAGCCTGGATCTTCAAGTTCTAGTCCTAAGAAGCAATTTCTTTGAAGGATTTATCCCAACAACAGTCTCCAACTTCACCAATCTTCGAATTCTTGATTTATCCGGGAACAAGCTAACAGGTATTATTCCTCTCGAAATAGCAAATCTCACAAGAATGATAGAAGCTCCACTACACATGCCAACATCTGGGAGCATTTTTGATGATACTTTTCAGCTTTACTCGACCTCGTTTGCCAAAGAATTGCAGTTTGACATTCAGGACTTGTTAATAAATTGGAAGAACAATTTTCAAGGCCTATCGAGTCGTAGCCTTGATATATACTCTTTGTTGGACTTGTCAAACAATCGAATCTCAGGTGAAATTCCGGCATCGTTAGGCGATCTCAAAAGCCTCAAGATGCTCAACATTTCAAACAACATCATCTCCGGGCATATTCCGGTGTCTTTTGGCAATCTTAAAGGAATAGAGAGCTTGGATTTGTCACATAACAAAATCTCTGGTTCGATTCCTCAATCACTAGAGAAGCTGGATGGACTCGGGATACTAGATGTGAGCAACAACAAGCTAACAGGCAAGATACCTATGGGTGGGCACATGAGCACAATGAATGAGTTTAAGTACTTCGCCAACAATAGCGGATTATGTGGTATGCAGATTAACATCACATGTCCGGAGGATATCCCGCTATCAGAAGGAATAGAGGAGGGCGTAGATGACAAGAAACTATCATCGTTTTTTTGGGTGGGAACTTGTATCGGTTTTCCAATTGGGTTCTTCTCATCAATCTTGGTCATGGGCTACTTACTGAATTTTCTTCTACTTTTCAAACTATGGTAAAAAATTTTAACAATGATTTATCATACTATCCTGTAACCAATCATAATATCTTAATAACAAGAAGTAAGAATCCAAATAAATTGGTGTGGATCCCCATGGATGGCATTTGTCTAGATATTAATTATTATTCTTGTTGGAGCTAATTTTAAAGTCTTGATCTTGTATAAGATTATATTACATGGTTACATTAATTAATTAGTTTGAATAATAGTGGAGTAATATTTTAGCAAATTAGAAGTTCATTGTGTAACCAAAAGAATTTGGTATTGAATGGACATTACACTTGACAAAAGAATTTGGTATTGAATGGAATTTTAAGGGTTAACTCAAATACAATGTAACTTAATTCATGGGCAAAACAAAAATAATAACATTCCATGCCTTAAATATTAATTCAATGTTAGAATAGACAATATGCTATCATTTGTTATCATGAAAATAAATAAATCAGCATTCCGTAGGGATGTCAACGAGGCGGTTTCAGGACGGGGATTCAGTGAGGATCCCTGTCACCGTTTAAACTTTACCACGAATCCACAAGTCTCAGAAAATGATCTACTAAATCACATAACATGATCGAATCCATTATCCGAACATATCCGAAAGAAAAACTAAAGTCCTAAAGTCGAAATGCATCCAAAATATTAAAACTAAACAAATAGAAATAAAATGTCGAGAAACAATAACATAATTAAAATAACAAAACAAAAATAAATCCGGGGATATAATCAGGTAATTGGGTCGGGTATTAGTCCCCCGTCCCCGTTTAAATAAGCAGGTTTTTCTTGTATCATCCCCAAACCTGACCCGTTTATTTCGGATTTCGGTTTTTTTTTTTCCTCTCTGAATTCAGGAATAAAATAAAATAGGATTGCATATAATAACAGCTTACTTGGGCCCAAATCATATCAGCCCATGATTATCAATTAAGTCATGGGCTCACCTTCTACAAGCCCAGTAACCCATATTAATTGAAAACCCAAACAGCTTCTACGATCCATTTGAAAGATATTATTGCTTAAAACACATTTCAAACTAAGTTGCCGTTTGTTTTTTAAGAGGTCTGAAGGCTAAGGTCTAAATTTACGTCTAAAAAATAAGAGGTGAATGGTGCACCTGTTAAAAGGGTGAATTAATGAAACTAAATATCAGTAAAGCCTAAATATGTCTTTCGAGTTTTGATTTCATGGTGAAATAAAAAGAGTAAGGCCCCGTTTACCAAACACTTATCCAAGTAAGTGCTTATCAACAAAATTCTAACACTGTCACTTACTTATTGAGTAAGATTTTAGTCCGCAAAAACAGTATCATATGCAACAATTCACCCGGTAGGTGCTAACCATGGTAAAGAGATGACGACCCTCACTTACCGGATAAGACTCTCTCATCCTTGCCTTAGCTTACTAGGGATAAGATTTTTGATCCTTGGCAGCACCCTTCCGGTAAGGTAATATGACTTGGTAAGTGCTTACCCAAGTAAGTGTTTAGTAAACGGCCCCTAAATCAAACCAATTCTTATTTTGTTTGAATACTTATTAAACAAATTAGTTCTTGGTAATCTTGGTGTTTCGTGTTTCATGTTCGGTCTTTGGTGTTTCGTGGCCGGTCGTCCGTGTGTCCGTTTGGTCTCGTGGCCGGTGGTTCATTGCCGGTCGTTTCGGTTGCCGCAAAGTTTCTAGCTTATCCTTAAACCTGTGTTTGTCCATCTTTTGTGGCAGCTCTTCTTATTCTTCCCCAAGAGCTCGTATTGCCATCACCTGGTTGGACATTTGTGGCCAATGGTAATTTGTTCGTGGTTTTC
>LUCG01223054.1:0-10139 GCA_001633085.1 Carthamus tinctorius
TTTAGGGTGTTACAAGTTGGTATCAGAGCCCTAGTTTAAGTGAACTAGGTGTAGATTTGAGATGCCTAGACTTACACTGAGACATTAAGTGTGATTGATGAGCTACAGGTAGAACTTGGAATTTGGGATAGTGAGTTAAGTCGGCGGAACTACATATAATCGAAAGTTGATTAAATGATAACGAGAATTCTTATGTGTAATGTATTCATAATTCCATCTAGCTACTGCAATTATGAGTATGTTACCACACAAGTTTAGGTCTACAATCTTGGTCCTTATTATTTAAGAAAATGTTAAAATAGATAATAATAATAATAATAATAATAATAATAATAATAAGACAGATTTGTCCTCCCTGAACGACCGCTTGTTTAAGGGACCAAATCCATAACAAATTGTATACTAAAAGATTATTTTGTAATAAATGAAGTTAAAAGACCAAATTCTTAGTTTTTGACATATCTTAGGTATCAAATCTATAATCTGCTTTCGTATTTTTAACATTTCAATACTAAATTAAGGGGGTGTTTGTTTGTGCGTTTCAAAACTTCCTTGTCGGCGCCAATTTCTTCCTTGCCGGCTTCGATTTCTCCGATTTGGCCTCCGATTCTTAAGATTTCACTGAATTTGGTCATCGATTTTGGATTCCTGATTCTAGGGTTTCCTGATCTGGGAGTCGATTTAGGGTTTGATAAGCCAAAAGCTAATCCAAACACTTTGTTGAAAATTCCATCTCCAAAACACATAAGTTGATAAATACTTTTACCAAAAAACGCTTCTTGATTTTGAAACACACTTCCAAATAAATATTAAAAATGGACCCCTATAAGGGAAGGGGATGTTGTTATCTGGACCCTCATAGGTCTTTTTTCTCAGTCACATAAAAAGTAGATCCCCCTATACTAGGTCCCATCTGTGCACACACATAAACCTATCCATACCCCTCATAGGGGGTCCATTTATAATTCACATAAGAAAAATGAGTAGGATTATGTGAGTGTACAGGTAGGACTCGTTATAGAAGGTCTATATTTATGCGAGTGACAAAAAAGCTAGAGGAGGTTCATATAACAACAACCCTGTATACTATATAGATTTTAGCAAAGTGTCAAATGTGAATGAATAGCCTAACTCGGTGAAGGCCGACTCAGTGAGTCCAAATGAGTCGTGGTTGAAAATAAACCGGGCGGGGGAAATACATACTTCGAAATAGGAGTGAGGGAATCGACCGTTTTCTCCCAAAATCAACAATGGCGAGAACCAAACAACCTGCTAAACGCAGTTCTGGCAAGCGTGATGGTGCTCACTTTCACTTTCTCTATATCTTGATTTTCTTTTCTGTTTTCAGTTTTTGTTTAAACCCTAATTTCTTTCCCTATCTCCCTCTAATTGCAGCTAGACCATCTACTTCCACGCCTACGGTAATGCTCTTTTCCATTGATCTCGCTTTTCAATCTCATCTTCTGTTCATCAATTTGTGGTTTGGATGTTTTGCTGATGTAATGTGGTTCTAACTTCTATTTGGTCACTTTTTTTTAAATAAATTTCGGCAGCCAAGGCCAAGTGCAAGGAAGAATCCCGAGAGTGAGTTGTTTTGGGTACATTTTTGATTTGTGATTTGTGGCTGTTTGTGAGTGTGTAGTTAGGGTTCTGATCAAAGTGTTGTGTTTTGAAATTCAGGCTCAGGAGCTGGGGATGGTCAGAGGCGCCATCGTTATAGGCCTGGGACTCAGGCGCTTCGTGAGATTAGGCGCTTGCAGAAGACTGTCAATCTTCTCATTCCGGCTGCTCCTTTCATTCGAACCGTAAGATGACTTTATCGATATAGTTATGTTGAACTTCTTATGTATGTATGTATGTATGTATGTATGTATCACTACATATTAAATGGTGTTATGCTAATTCTTGCTTTAGGGTTTAGTAAGTAGAAGGAAGTAAGTTGTCAATTGTGATTTATTTGCTTACCTCTTAGTTTGAAGTGATCCGATTAGAAACAGGAAAGAAAAAACATAATGTTGGATAGTAATGCATGAGGATCTTAGTATTTTCTTCATTCTCTTTACACAAATCTTGACCACCAAAGATCGTGTGAGGAGTTGAGTTTAATGGTCAGAAGTGGGTCTGAACCCTTGATCTCTTTTAATCTCATGCCTTCCCATGAATCGTGATTTAGAAGAGGATTGATCCAATACATCTTATCTCAGTGCATCTCATCCTAATGTGCATCCAACGATTGATAACCGCTTCTCACTTTAATTCACCTCAACTTCTCACCGGAACCCAACTCTTATCCACCTTTGGTTCTGGATCCATTAATCAAGTTGAGAATGGCTATACCATATGCAAAGATCGTGTGATTCAATTAATCTTTTTCCTAACATTTTATATATGAATACAAAACACAAAAAGTAAGGATTCTAGTGATCTCTTGATCGAAACATGCTTGTGCAAATTGCAATCACAAGGTTGTGGCATTGTCCCATTAACTGTTTGAGAGAAGTTACTCAAATGCTAACATAGAAATCTTTTGTTTCATTTGGCTACAAATAAGTTGTGGATGAGTAAACTTTACACTGGTCCACAACACAACAAAAATAAGGTAAGAAACCTATAGTCAACTTGCTTGTATGATGCAACTTGATTCGGCCACATGATGGTGATTTGTCGATATTTTGTTAAGCGTGAAGGATCTGAATTCACTAATGAGATTCCAATTTTTGCTTCATGAATAAAATGAAATATGAAGATTCACGTTGTGAATAATAGGATTTTGACAATTAGGCAAAACCATAAGTTTCCCCAATATTGTATAAGTTGATTACCATATGTGCTTTCATTTTCATCAATTTACCTAGTAAACCATGGCAACCTTTTGTATATACTTATTGACCTCCCTTCACTTCCTTAGTGGGAAGCTTAGGCTTTGCATTTGTTGTCTGTGCCATTGGCATTTGTGTATCGACTGCATATCAAGAAGCACCGACATGGCAACCTAAACCAAGCAAAGCTCCACCTTCTCGTATGTAACGCACGAGCTACCATCAGTTAGCATATTGGACATTGTTTACAACTGATTTATAACAAATCTCAAATCTTTTTGAAAAGATTATGTGATTAATATATCATATTTTAAGTAAATTTTCTTTGCATCAGGAAGTCTTAAATTCAGTGCATTTCATGATCTAATAAATTGTATACAATGCAGTGCATATATTAAATTTGGTTATTTGCGATTAGAAAAGGATGCAAACTAAACATTATATTAAGAAATGTTAACAAACTAGCTCGGTCTTAGATGGGATGGGTTCCGGTGAGAAGTTATGGTTAAGGTGAGAAGTGGTTATCAATCGTTGGATGAGAAGTGCATGCACATTAGGATGACATGCACCAAGATAAGATGCACCGAAATGCACCGGATCAATTCCCTTCTAAAGTGTAATTCATGGGAGGCATGAGATTACAAGTGATCAACGGTTCACATCCACTTCTCACGTTAACCTCAACTTCTCACACGATCCTTTGCCGGCCTTAGATATGTAACAACGAATTAAATGGTAAGAAGGCATCAATGTTTTCCATGTTGGATTCATGTTTTTTGGTTGATTTAGTTTTGCCTTGTTAGCATGATATTTTTCTCCTAAAGGGTAGTGCACTTCGTATTTCATTAACTCTGCCAGTTGTAATATCTTAACGATAGGCCTACTTTTCCGAATTTCAGTAGTGCAGGCTATTCTTGGGCTTCTTTTACCCACATCTCTATGTGCCCCAACAGTTCCTTATCATGTAGTGGTAACTCAAAATCTGATCACCAGCTGGTTACAGAGACGGACCTAGAATTTTTTTCAAGTGGTGGCACCATTTGACTATAGGAAACACATATATGCGTATACTTTTTTTTTTACAAAATCAACATTGGTCTAGTGGTTAGTTTATCGTTTTTCATATGTGAGGTTCTGTGTTCAAGTCTTTTAGAAACATAATAAATATGAAACTAAAAGCTAAAAACTAGAAAATGACACTAAGGGGACACAGACTTGGGTCTGGGGTGGAAGAAAATCCTTTCAAACGAACTCTACCAAGGGAAACTTGCGTACTCATTGTAGTTTCAAAATATATACGGTGACACTTTTGTGACCTTATAATGTTTTACACTACGACAGAGGAACGAAGCGGTTGCCCATGCCACCATATGCACTACACTGGATCCATCCCTGACTGATTATGAAATCGGTACTAAGTAACACATATGCATTCATAGATCCAAGTTTGAATTATTGTTTGTCTGACATCAGTTGAATATGAATCTAGTTATGGTTATTTTCAATCTGAGTATATAACTTTTGGATCCTTAAAGATGATATCTCTTATTCACTAGACTAATGCCATTTCCAAAATAATAGTGGCACTGACACTTAACATGCTTTATAAACTAAATCAAACCAACGACCCAACAAATCCAATGCAGAAGTAGGGTCTCAGGGTAGGAGGTGCATAGACTTTTCCTCTATCTTGGGGGGTAGAGAGGTTGTTTCATGAAGACCCCCAACTTGCAAAATATATACATAAAAGACTATGATTTATGTAGCCAAATTATTTATAAAAAAGGATTGTTTCACTTCTCATGCCCTTGTTAGTTGTTACAATATACCCAACGTTAAAGTTCTATTGAAAACGTTGAAACTTCTTTCAATGTTGTTTTTGTACTTTTATATTAAGTGTTTGTCATTTACATCGTTGAGGGGTTGTTTGTTTACCTCTTAACAGTTCCATTAAGAGGCAACCTTTGAATCGCTAAGAGGTAAATCTTGTTTGTAAAAAAAAGGGACTGCCTCTTAATGGTTCCAAAACCGTCTTAATGATTTTGTATCTTGTGTCTCCCTTAACCATTCAGAGCCCTGATTTCATTCTCAACAATTACCAAACAACCATATTTCATTTTGCACTATATGATAAGAGCCTCTTAATCATTCTGACCACTTAATCATCCAACACCAGACCATTCAAGAATTGCCAAACAGCCTACTAATCTCTAAAGTTTCAAATATACCCTAACCATTCTTCTGTTTTAAACCAATATATGATCCTTATACGTCAAAACAGCTGTAAAATGAAATGGTGTTCCTAATCATAATTAGTGACATAAATTATCAATAAATTTCATTGTCTATGTCATTGTCTTCTTCTAAGGGGAATATCATAGGAGTGCTATTTTTGTTACCTCTTTTGCATATTTGAATTAATTTAAGAAAAAACTTGACATTGAGACGTTTAGTTAATTAGCGCCTAGTCCTAAACAAGTTGCATTAGACAATATTCTCTTTCGAAATCTTTTACCAAGTTTAATGCTACATTTTTGTGCTTGCAATTGGTGATCTTATGTTGAGGTGTTTGTTGTTTGTGTAACATGTTCAGGTAAAGGAGATAAGCAACTACATTGCGCCAGAAGTCACTCGCTGGCAAGCTGAAGCTCTACAAGCCCTTCAAGAGGTATCATAAGCTTGACATCCATCTTCTTGGTGTTTTTACTTTATACTCAAAATCTGTCTCTTAGATAAAGCTTTTGCATATTTATAAAAAAAGTAGTCTTGTCTTTTTTTCAGGCAGCAGAAGATTACTTAATTCAGTTGTTTGAAGATTCAATGCTATGCGCGATTCATGCAAAACGCGTTACCCTCAGTAAGGGCCTGTTTGTTAGCAGCTTAATGAGCTTAATGGGATTGATCAGCTATACATGACTGTTTGGTAGTGACTAAATGAAATAGAAAATGGCTTATTCAATAAGCTTCTAAGGGAGACCTTTATGCAGAAAGCCAAGTTTTTTCCAAACATGCCCCTCCCAATTAAAAAGAGTGCTCCTTCCAACTACCAAATGAAAATCTTCTCAATCTATATAAGACAGATTAATCCATACAGACAATTTTATCCTTACAGGACTTGATGGAAAACCAACCAAACAGCTCTCTGACATCTTTTTGTTTTGCAGAACTGTGGTTGTTGATGCAGAGTTGGGATGTGTATTGATGTCTTTGTTTTTGCAATTTGTGCAGTGAAAAAGGATTGGGAGTTGGCACGGCGGCTTGGGAAGAAAGGGCAACCGTGGTAATTAGATCAACTGCAGAGTTGTTGTATGCTGTAATTCAATATCTCGTAAGGTACTTAAAACGTTACCGGTACTTGAATGTGTAAAAGTAGGCAGCAGGCATCTATATATATTTATGATGCCAACAGGTAGTAGTAGTACAGGATTGATTAATTGGATGCAGATTTATTGTAGTAGAAAACACTGTCTACTTACAGCAGCTACATCATTTCGCCTATTGAATTTAAGTTGGAATTATTTTGTTTTGTGAAACTTTGAGGTATAAAAGCAATTCATTCTTTAAGTAATTTATCTATAATGCAAAAATAGCATCATTTATTTCTGTATGTAAATTTGTTTATATTTATTTTTTGGGGATCTGCTTTGTTTTGGGATTTATTTGCAAATAAATCTCGTAATCCTTGATGTGTTGTTACATGAGTTTTACTAATGCTTTGTTCCAAATTTTACAAATAAATCTCGTAAGTGTGAGAGAGGGAGAGAGCGGTTTGATCGGCTTGTGGAACCCAACCCTTCGAGCCCGCCCACCCCGTACCCAGCCCGCTGCGATCCCGCCCAAACCGCCTCCCAATCCCGCTCAGCCCAAATGGGTGATACCGACAGCCTTATTATCGTCAAAAGAAGATGAGCAATTTGAAAGTTATTTGTTACATCTGCTTGTAACAATGATATTATTTGACACAGCTTAACTTTAATTAACAAATTTTCATTTTACATTATAATTTCTAATCAACAAACCCTTTGCAATCAATAATAAACTTGAGTATGTTTTTCTCTACTCATAGTCCCTTTTTCATTATCAATTGTTTGGTACTATTTATTGATACTTCTTCAATCTTAACTATATTGAATTCAAATACTTTTCTTAATTTACAAAATAGAAGTGCTTTTGCTGTTAAAAAGAACATATGTGTAGGGCGTAGCCAGATTTTGTTTTGAGGGATGCCTAGAGAAAATATAGAAAATTCATGATTTCAAGGTTGAGAAATCGTTTTAATTATATATCTTTTCTAATAAGTAGTTGTCGTAAAAATATTTGTAAGAAAACGCTTGAAAAGCATGAATAACTTAAACAACATAATCATGTATGTATTTATACAAACAAATAGAGCAAGTCTCTGTTTGTTTTGTTTTTGTGAAAGTGTCGATACGCAAAGACTCGGGAGAAAACAAATACATAAAAACTAGGAATATCATTAGGGAGGGCGTGCCAATGCACCTTCCGGTGCTAAGGTGGCGTAGCCCATGTGTATGTATGTATATATATACACACACACATGAGGACGACCAAATTCAATTGCGAACGTGAGGACAATGGAGAGTACGACATTTGTCCTATCTGGTTCCTATTTGGTTTGAATAATACAGGATTATTTAATATTATACATTATTTCATGATGAATAATACAACATTCATTATTATTTAATTTGTTTTATTATATACTAATTATAACTTAAGCAAAAAATCAATAAAATAGTATAATAAAATAATTTGGTACATTATTTCATCACAGTTCGAAAATCATATTTTACAAACTAAACAAAAAGCTTTTAATTCATTTAAGACCGTGAGTAGCGGAACCCACAAAGCCCGAGCTATCACATCAATGTTTTACACACAAATCCATAAAAGCTTGAAATAGGAGTACCACAACCCACAAACCTAAATACCCAACATATATATTTTTTAATAATAAAAAAAGAGGAGTGTGAGAGAGGGAGACCTAGGGGTGTCAATTTTGTACTTGACAAACCAACCAATTTAGTTGGTACCAATAGAATTGATTGGTAGTACCGTACCAACTATCTAAACGTGGTTGGTACGTGGTATTAGAAGTCGTGTACCACAATAATACTGTACCGTACCAACTTATTTTTTTAATTATTTATTAATTGAGGTTTTATAAATAATACAATATATTTTGATATTAAACATTATATTGTTTTTAATTTTGCTAATTATAGTATGAGCGAATATATAGAATTTGATTAAATTCATTCGCCTAAACCTAACAACTTTTGTAACTCGTCCGTACCTCCACGGTTCACCAACGATTGTATTTAAGACTATTAATGAACGGTTGTATTATATGAAAATTAATTTAATTCTTGTAGAGATAAGTGGTACAACTCATATCAACATGTTACGTTAGTCTTTAATAGTTTTAGTACACTTAGATCTAATTGGTAAATATGTCAATTTAATCATTTTTAACTTCAACTTTTTCGATGTTGGTACAATACCGTACCAACATGTACCAACCGAAAAAAGTAAATTGGTACCAAGTATAGGTGATTGGTACATGACATAAAATTTTACGTACCAATTATAATTGGTTGGTACATGGTATTTTAAAAAGTAATATGGTACAGTACCATGTTCACCCCTAGGAAGAGCAGCGGTTTCAACAGGTTCCCAAAACCAACACCCGATTAAAAACCAACACCCCTCGTACTGTAGCCTACTTGAAGCCATAAAAACCGCTGAAGCCCACTCCGAGCCCAAGCGACGCTATAAAGGGACTAATGATGCATTTTTATTCATTTTCTAAAATCAAAAAGCATGATTAGCAATCCAACTTTTTTTTATTCTTTCTAACGAACTTTCATTCAAATACATTTGTAAACCAACCGCATTATCAATAATAAATTATACAGTTATATATTGTTAAACAAGGTGACAATGCTCGTGTGTTGCTGCGGGTTATGATATATGTGCGTGTATGAAAAGTTTGCATCATGTTGCATGTTTAAGAAAGGCTAATACCATAATTGTTTTTAAATGCAAATCGTTCTCATTTTGTTTCATTCCATTGACACCCATTTCAAGATGAATCATTTTTATGGCTAGTAAATTTCTGAATTTCAAATGTCTTGCAGTTTTTTCCCTCTATAATCTCAAGATTACGATCATATATGTATTTTTAACGTATTTTAGTGCATTTTAAAATACACTCAATACCCTTATAATTGTTAAGTTAATTTATTTCATACTTTATACTTTTCTATTTTTAACATAATTGAATAAAAAAACAATATTAGGCTCATTTCGAAGGTATCGACGATACGATTATAATTGTGTAATTTGTTAAAACTAAAATGTATTGATAGCTAGGAAGGATTATAATGGTGTAATTCTTATACCTCTAGGAAGAATTCGTAGTGAGCATTCCGAATATGTAATTGTATTGATAGCTTCTTCAACAGTTGAAGAGTAATTTTAGAGAGAAGGAAAGATTTTTAGAGGGAGAAAAAGAAGACATAAATCGGTAGAGAGAAGAATGTAGTTTGCACTGATCGATGATTATTATTATTATTATTATAATAAAAGTTTGATTAATGAGTTTGATTAAGTAAAAGTTTTAACCTCTCAACTATTTTTGAATACATATATAATCGTATAAATAATTAAATAAAAAATATTCAATATTAGGCTCATTTCAAAGGTATCAAGGATACGATTATAATGTCGTAATTTGTTAAAATTAAAACAGAGAGAAAAAAGATGACGATGAATCGGTGGAAAGAAGGATGTAAGTTATTCTGATGGATGATGATTATTATTATTTTATTATTAATATAATAAAAGTTTGATTAAATGACGTTTTTAACCCCTCAATGATTTTTAATATATATAATCGTATATATAGTATATAATAAAATAGTTAGATAAAAAAAATTTCAATATTCGACTCATTTCGAAGGTATCGACGATACGATTATAACAACGTAATTTGTTAAAATTAAAACGTATTTTTTTAATATATTTAAGCTAATATACGATATATGATTAAAACGTAAAATCAAATATAGAAAATCAAAAGATATAAATGAATAAATATTATCATTTTAAGGAGGATAAACCTAATTATTCAAATATTAATAGATAATGTTGTGTTGCTTTCCTGATAATTATTATTATATATAATGAACTACTATTTATTAATTTATTTTTACACGCATAAACATTGAAATATGTAACGCCCCGTTTTCAGAATTTATTTAATTTTTCTTTATATGTGGGTTTCTTTTATTTTAA
>LUCG01223077.1:0-16366 GCA_001633085.1 Carthamus tinctorius
TTTAGTGATTCTCGTTCCAGTTAGGTTTGAGATTCACAGTTCACTCGTATCAGATAGACATGAGGGTCATTAAAAACCCAACAGTAATATTTAAAAAAATCCAAATCAAGTACATCTCATGTTCTTTAGACCGACTCGACACATCACCAACAACCAGGCCCGATCCTGATATTTTTTGGGCCCTGTACAAGATGCAAAAATGGGCCCCTGATAACTATGAAATTATTATCAATATATTGTTTATGTCAATAAAATAACACTAAATTTAGAAAATACTAATAATTTATATGAAACACTTTTTCCCGATATTCTTTTTTTAAAATTGCAATTCATTAGAAGCCAGTAGAAAGAGAACAAACTTACACCTTATCGAGCAATGAGAAGTTTTTCACCCTATGAAGTTCTTAAGACACTCCTTTTGTCTAAGGATTGTCTAGCTAAAGGACTTACCCACAACGAAATCAAAACATATCTTCTAACCTTACTAGACAGTAAAGAGTTGTCAAAGCTGGAGCTCTTGCAGAAGTACCAGATTGAGTAGCATGTTACCATTTTTCCTAGTATTCCCATCGCAAGATCAATCAAACTTTTTAACAATCGTCAATCTTATTTAAAGGGTCATTGGCATAAAGTTTCTCATCATCATTTTAAATTTTTTGGGTGGAAACAAAGTTCTTAACAACCTTCGATCTTAGAATCAAAAGTTCATGTTTGTTATAGTTTGAAATCATATTCTTGTTTTAGAGATAAGAGNAAACCTTAAAATATAGATATAACTTAGGTATTTAGATCATCTCATATAGTTGATAATTGTTTCAAAAAGTAAGAGTTTTCTTAGTTAATAACAAGAAATCTACTTTATTTTAACATGAAAACAAATTTCACATGGAAGGAATAATAAAAAGTGTTTGTGGAAGATGGGTAAGGGAGTATATATCATGGTTTCTAGGCAAAAATAGCTTTATATATAAGTACAGGATAAAAAAAATCTTAGAGAAACAATAAACAATATTATAAAATGAAAAACCAATTAACTTTTTACAAATTTCTTGTCCAATATAATTAATTAATACATGTTGGTCCCTTAATATGATGCTAATTTTTTGGGTCCTATTATATACTATTTTTTTATTTACAATTTTATAAATTATTACTATATAGTATATACTAAAGAATTTTGGGCCCCCTATTTCGCTTGGGCCCTGGGCGTACACTCGGCCCGGCCCGCCCTCCCCCAAGGACGGCCCTGCCAACAACCACTGCACATCTCCGCCATTGCGGGTCAATATGTATGACCTCTCCCCAACGCCAATCACCATCTCTAGCTCGTAACCAAAATATAGGAGGAGGTTTCTTTTTTGTGTTTTTGGCTTTTAAAAGTAGAATAAAAAATGGTGGAATCCCCTACCTGTAAACACATTGATGATAGGCAATGGTCAATTCTCCACCTGAAAACCTGTTGATGAAAGAAAATGGTTTTCAAAGGCGAATCAAAGAAATGGTCTCTGTCATCACCCTAACCCTTTTGTCTTCTGTATTATGTCTTCACCGGGGAAATGGTAGAAACCTTTCAATAACACTCCTCTCTGATCATCTTTTCATATCCAAACACAAAAAACTTGATTTAAAATAAACCATACCAAAAACTAGATGCTAAGTTACCATATTCGACAACTACTCAAAACCGCTTAACCCCTTTCTTAGTGTGGTTTTGTGTCAATGGAAGTGAATGAGGTTGGCAATGGCTAGTTTGACCGATGACATTAAATGCTTTTGTCTCATGAGATTATATATTTGTCCATATGATTACTTGTGATTTATTCTTGTTCAGTTTTGTCTAGTGATTTGTCAAAAATATAAAACCTCATACCAAGATGCAAACCATGGTGTATGCGAGGTGCATGGCTCGTCGGAGAACACAACATGGGGGTTAGGGATGATTCAAGGTGAGGTTTATACGGTGTATGAAAAGTACATATGCATATAATATATATAATATTTAAATAATATATTTTTTGAAGTTTTAAAAGAAAATTAAAGGAATAGGGTGAAAAAACAAAAACATACCCCTCTCTTAACATAGTTAGTGACCAAGGTTCACTTTCAAAGCATAATGTAAACCATAATGATACTTTCTAAATTTATCAAGTTCATGTCTCACTTTCAAACTTTTACTAAGGACCAAAATTGGAGTTTACTCTTAAATAAAGCCACATTTTGACCTATAATAAAAAAGATAAAAAGTAAACTATGGATTAGGTCCCTGTAATTTGAAGTTGTCTTGGATTTGGTCTGCAAAGTCCTTTTTAATCTAAATAGCTCCTAAAGTATGTATTTTCGTAACATTTTGGTCTTTGCCATTAATGGTAGTTGAAAAGCCTCGTTAAATTATGGGCATTTCCGTCATTTTATAATCTCTTTTTTTTTTGCCTTATTTAATGAAATCAGAAGTATAATATTAACCACGTGACCCCTGACCCTCTTCCCATGCAAACAAGACCACCGCTATCTCTATTTATCTTTTTCGACCATATGATTTTTCTGATCATCTTCTTCAACCAGTTCCCCATCTTAGGCCTCCACACACCATAACACACCCCTCATAAACAAAACTCAAAATCAAACCCAACCCTCGAAATCAAAATCAAACCCAAACCCCAATTAAACTTAAACCTCCCAATCAAAATCAAACTTCAATCAAAACCTCAATATCAGGATAACCATCAAAACCAAACCTTAACCTATAACACTAAAAACTCAAAATTAACAACCCAAACCCATGTAAAAAAAACTTCGCCAAAATTGAGATGGACCAAATCCATAATCTCTCATCTGATTCAGACATATGAGCGATTCTGATCGGCTTCTGATTTTAGTTTTTACATGTGTCTAAATACGGGTTTCTATGTTTTCATTTCGTCCATCAAAAAAATCTTCATCATGAACAGAACAGGGAAAATCTATAATTAAAAGAATCATCATTAAGAACAACTTATTACATTTCTATACAAAACATCAGTAATACAAAACTCTAACTTAACATATCAAAATATAAATCAGACCTCAAAGGGACATCTTGAAAACAAGTGATCTCAATGACAACCTTGAAGCAAAAACAATCTTGATTGGAGCAGAAGGGAAACAACATAGAAGAAATGGGGCTTTGAATGGAGCTTCGAGATGCATATGATTGGTGAAACTCCACTTCACCAAACACAAACTTTATGCTTGATAGTTGAATGGAGCTTCATGATGGTAAAGTTGAAAGGTATCAATTTCAACCCACAATGATGCTTTCAATCAAAATGATAGAACATATTTGGATTATGGATGAATGGTGCTCGGTTTGAAACTATGGAAATGTTCTATGTTGAAACTTTAACGGTAGTGATGGTGGAGATAAGGGACGGTGCAGGTTTGAAACTTTGGTGATGGATTGTAAGTCAAAAGTAAAGATGGCCGAAGGGAGTGAACGACGACGGTGAGAGAGAAGAGGGGATAGTGTCGGAAAATTCCAAGGGGGAGTAGGGGGAGGGGACAACGAACCCTAAATCATATACATGCATTGTGTAAAAATAATATATGATGATAATACATAAAAATAAATATTAATCAAATAGAGAAAAATGGTAAATTGGCCATTTTTCCCTCAAACTTAAAAGGAATTAATGACTAACATAGTGTGAGGGACCAAATCCAAGATAAATTGCAATGACAGAGGGTTCTTTCATAATTAATAAAGAAAAAGGATCAGTTTCGTAAAAATAACAAACCCTGTAGACAAAATCCGCAATTTAAACTAAACATATAATCATAATAGCTTTAAGCTACGACACTATTTTAAAATTTGTGTATGTACTTAACGATTTAAGGGAGAATTTTATTTCCATCTTGTGGATTTTCTTAATCATGTTGAAAGTTTTTGTTTCTATGTCGTTTCCTTGAGCATAACAGAAAAATAAGTTTAAAATGTATCGGTTTTAAGCAATTCTTCTTTGTCAAATACTACGTGATATACTCTCAGTATTGATAATAAATAATAGGGTTAAGTACATGAGAGTGTATCAAACTTGTCACATTTTATCATTGTATGTACTTAACTTTGAAACTTACCGATTAATGTACCGAACTTGCTAAAATTGCCATTGTATGTATTTCATGACAAGTTGGATACACTTTCGTGACAAGTTGGGTACATTCAATGGTAGGTTTTTGATAAAGTTGGATACATACAATTGCAATTTTAGCAAATTCGGTATATTAATCGGTAAGTTTTAAAGTTGAGTACGTACAATGATAAAACGTGACAAGTTCGATACACTCCCATGTACTTAACCCTAAATAATATTAATAGACTGGTCATCCAAAATAGGCAAGGGCACAATAGAACTCTGTTTTTGAAGAACTTCGACATGGGAGGTGTAAGTGTTGGTGGGGTAGGAGAATGACAAGCCCCACAAGTATTTTTAAAAGGGGTTAAACACGATTACTTAAAAAGTTTCACTTAATTTAATTTGTGTTGATTGAAAATCAAGAATTAATGAAGATAACAAGATTGAAGTGGGAATAAAGATGATTTGAAAACTATTCTAACAATCTTTCTTACTTAGCAAAACAAGAACACAACTAACACTAGAAAAGTTATGCCTCTAGAGAGTTGCCAATTTTCTTTTACACACAGAGAGTTCTTAGAAAAACGTAACCTTTTCATCGTACTAGAGAAAGAAACATTTCAAATATTTTTTGAGAGGTCATATGAAGAGCACATTAGGATAAACATGCTCTTCAGGTGCTTCAGATAATGTCATTGTCAAATACAAAGTTGGTGTGATTTGGTCATAAATTTTTTGCATGTGAATAAACTGATTGAGTGATTTGATAGACGTACGATCAGACCATATGAAAATCGGAAGAAGATAGCTTGGTGTGGAACTCAGATAGTGCATCTTGAAATGCATCGGTTGATAACTTCTTTTGGATATCGACTGGTCTTTGAGTCACCGAACTTCTTGAGAGTGAACCAAGTTGTCTAAAAGAACTATTATACATTTTAGAAACAAAATGCTTAGGATGAACATAAAAGATATATCAGAGGGTCATCAACAAATTATAGGCGACTCAATAGTAAGAAAGATTAGTTAGGAGTCTCTTTTCCTTCTGTCTGATTCCTTGAAAACAGTGTTCTACTTGTTCACTTAGCAATTTCAAGGGGTTAGCTTTTTGGTTGGCTGATATGTCAAGGTTTGGCTTGAAAACTTATGTGCAAACCAACTCAACTATGTGCTGGCTGAATTAACGTTGAGTAGAAGAGTGGTCCAAAAGACACTACAAAAAAGTCGAATGCTCCAACAAACTACCAAAAACTCAAAACAAACAAAAATATATCCAAGGTGTAGAATGAACATTTCTATGCTATGAGAAAAAAAACTCAAAATCTAAACCCAACACAAGTAAGCTTCGTAATAAACCTATGATTATAATGCACTTAGTTCTCCGTAAGTCATTGGCTGACTAAATCCAAAACATGAACCCAAAATCGACACACGTCGCTATCTTCTTTATCTGAAACCTTAATTTCATACCACATGTACCGAAAAATTGAAACCTAAACTCTACTATACGTCCGTACCCACATGAATTAGGTTAATCCATGCACGTCGATGAAGAACTAAATTACAGTTAAGTCCAACCTAATAGAAAAAAAGATTAGTTAAGAGTCCTCCTCTCGCTAAATCCTTATCCACAAACAATTTTTCCCTTCATAGAAAACCAAATAGAAAAATCTAAAAAAAAAGATAACTAAATTGGACTCTTTCAAGTTTCAACCTCACATCCCCAAAAAATTCTTTTAATGTTCAAATTCCAAAACTTGCAACTAAAATAAAATAAAACCCTATGTGAAATCTTGAATCTTGACAAGTCATACATTTTGACTAACCTCCACCCATATGCAAATCCCATTGGTTCAAATCAAGAAGAGGGCTTAATCTTTAAGTTGGTAATTATTTATCTTCTAAATAGAAAAACAAACATATCACAAACTCTATTGCCCCAAAATTCGCCGGCCGAAATATAATTTATAGGGGCAGCAACAGCAGCAAGCAAGCAAGCAATCATTCAGATACATTTTACAGAGAGAGAGAGAGAGAAGAGGGACGAATCGACTTACCCACCTCAACCCAAGTTGGTCAAATCAATTTATATATATATATAAATATATATATATGTATATGTACACCCATCTTTGAGAAATTACAGATAACCCTCTTCTTTCGACTTGTTTTTGGGATTTTTCAGATCTTAAAACCCATTTGAGCGATCCTTTTTGTCATTGAAGATTAATTCGGAAAAAGAGGCGATTCAGATAAAATATCGCGTGAATCAGGTATCTTTAAAAATCAACGTGATTTGTGTATATAATCTAATCCCCAATTTTATGGGATTTCTAATTTCGATTTGTATTGATTAGATTTCATCTTGAAACGTTCAATGAGTGCAAATTCGTGTAAAAAGATTTGATCTTTTTTTTCCTTCTTTCATCTGGGGTTTTGCTCAATGCTTCAAAGCAGGTGTTTACATTTGATTATATGCATACATAGATATGTGTGTGTGTGTTTGTGTGTGAGAGCAAACACATGTGTGTTGCGTGTTGCAATTAGGGATTTGGAAGCCATGGATGTTTCGTGTTTATGTACGCATGTCTGTGTTGGGAGTTGGATTTGGCGTTGACTTAGAATGGGTAGGTCTGACTTTCATCTTTTTTATAATTTGTAGGAAGTATAACTTGCTCTTTTTGGTTGGGAAGGCATCTATCTCTTTGAGATCCCATTTACCCCTTTCATATATATATATTTTAATTTTAATTCTCTTGTTGAATTGCTGGTCTTTCAAGATTCTTGTTGCTTGAAGGATCTTCTGCTTGGCTTATATGCTTCAAAGGGATGATAGGTTAAAAAGGGTGTATGCCTAATCTTAGTTAATTCGGTTAAAAAACGATATAAAAACTTGAATTTGTGCCCCCCATTTGATTCTTACCACTCAAGAATGGTGTTTGATTTGTATATCATCCATCAGATCAGGGAATTTTCCATCTAATTCTTGTTTTCCCAGATCAAGAATCAAGATTTTAGATGGATTTAAAAAAGAATATCAAGATTTATGTTTCATCTTTTGCATCAATTCATCTTGGAACTTAAGATAAATTTGGTGTGATGTAGTTTTACAGGATTGAGAGGGATTTGATAGTGATATTTTCTTGTTTTCAGGTTCAGATAATACCTGAATTTGAAGTCACTCGGTGGGTCGTTCTTTATAGTTTTGAGCTTGGTGCTCATTGTTTGAAAAAGGGACTATTCTTGTAGGTATATAAACGTGTGATGCGTAGTATCTAAATGAAGTTAGCTAAGGCGTGGGGTTTGGGCATGAAAGACATGCAGATCTTGCCTCCGCCTCGCCACCGTGCTCAGCTAAAAAAGCCAACTTGGATCATCGTATTGGTTTCGTTGGTTTGTGTGTTCTTAGTCGTTGCCTATATTTATCCACCTCAAACCTCTGGTGCCTGCTATATGTTCTCGTCTTCTGGTTGTAAGACGTTTACCAGCTGGCTTCCACCTCCCGTAAGAGAATTTACCGATGACGAGATCGCTTCTCATGTGGTGATCAATAGCATTTTGAACGCACCTCCAATCGAGTCCAAAAATCCCAAGATTGCTTTTATGTTCTTGAGCCCTGGATCATTGCCTTTCGAGAAATTATGGGACAGATTTTTTCAGGTACGTGACGACCCTTTGCGCTTCTCTTTAGAAACCACATTTGGTTTTTGAAATCTAGAGTGATTAGTTAAGATTTGAAGTTCTTTCCCCATTGAAAATATGTCTATATTCATGCCTCAAAAACTAGTTGTGAATAGCGACATTGGACATTAATATATATGAGTTTATATTATTCGTCTTTTAGGTTTATGTGTTTAAGATATGAACGTTTGCTAACCCTGCACATTTGGTGACTTTATGCATAGATGTTAATGTGTTATGTATTGACACTTTCTTTTGTGTACAGGGGCATGAAGGTAGATTTTCCGTCCATATTCACGCATCCAGAGAAAAACCAATCCACACTAGCCGTTACTTTGTCAATCGGGAAATTCGCAGTGATAAGGTTTGTTTGTTAATGTTAAAATGGTTTGCTTAAATCTTTTATTTCGGCCACTTGTTTTTGAACCTCTCTCATTGTTGTTCTTCTATATGTCTTTTCTTTTTTCATGTAAAGCGTAAATTGCTTTGCCTTTCTCTTGCTTGCCCTTTTCTCCATCTCAATCATTTTTTTTATAATCAATAACAAGATTCGATGAAATTAATAATTGGTGATGACCAAGCCATCATAAGCTATGTTGCTTAAAACATTGTCATTGCAATCCTTCACGTATTTTATGTTGTTCTTCATTCTGTGGCCGTATCTTATGCTTCACGATTCACATATTTGCTACACTCAAGATGTAAATTCAATCTTTTGTTGGTCCAACATTCTGCCGTGTAAATTATCATCATCATAAAGAACTTAGTTTTAAGCTTCAATGAACCTTTTGGTCACACATGATTCAGAAAGCTTTTTATTTCATTCATTGCATTCTTATCCTATTACCAACCTTTTTGTCAATCTAAGACATGAATAAGTAAATAATAAGGAATAGAAAGGTAATGCGAATGGAGTTTTGGGAGGCAGAAGTTGCTCAAAGTGATCTATATTCTATGCCCTGGTTTATTGTGGCTTGGAAAACACTAAGGGCTTGTTTGTTAGCAACTTAATACGCTTAATGAGACTTGTAGCTTTTTCGGTCAACTACCCATGATCATTTGGTAGTGGCTTAGCGACATAGAAAGTGGCTTATTCAGTAAGCTTCTGAGGAGCTTTATGCAGAAAGCCAAGTTTTTTCTGGACCTGCACCTCCTGATTAGTAAGCATGCTCTTCCACGTATGAAAAGACCTTCCCAAACAAAAACCTTCCAAATCTATACAAACATATTAATCCACACAGACAACTTGATCCATACAGGACTTGATGAAAAACCAACCAAACATCCCCTAAGTATGAATAAGCAGGTGCTAAACCTTACTGATCATGAATAATCTGATTTGAGCGAAGAAAGTGAAGAAATATTATGTAAAAGTATAGACGTAATACCTATTGTCAACCAACCAATAATATTGGAATAATGTACCAAATCCAAATCCAAACCCACTTAATCTTGTATTTAAACATATTGTAGGCTTAAAATGGTTAATCCAACACATCAACACTATTTTTTGAGCAAAGGGTTGATTACTGGAAACTGTGCCTTAGGAATCACATGTGAGGAGGCATTTTGATGAGCTGACTCAGCGGCAGAGGCTAGCATAGGGGTTCCCTGCGAACCTGATGTGTATTTCAACAAAGTCACTCCGCCCCTTTGCCGACTGAGCTACACCCCTTGGGGGCAATCCAACACTTGCTTTATTGTTATGAATTGAACAACCACACCTCAAGAAGCGAATTGCTTTGGTGTTGGGACGGGACAGGTCACAGGCGAGAGTTAGGTGAGCGGGTGAAAGAACTGCGGAAGGTTTTAGGATTTTAATTTGACATGGGTAGTTTAGTAATTTACTAATCTTGTCCCAAGACTCCCGTCTTCTCGATCTTTGCTCCACCTAATTTGGTGGGACCGCTAGGCACTTTTCTGTTGCAGTCTAATCTTGTACCTAACATAAAGACAACATGAAGGAAACGTGACTTGGCTACAGCAACTGTTATTATTGCTGGGCATGGAATAAGTAAAACCATATTTAGAGTTATATTGCTACATGAATCTTAAATTTTTAAATGGATCTGTTGGGCAGGTAGATTGGGGGAAAATTTCAATGGTTGATGCAGAGAAACGACTTTTGGCAAATGCGCTCAAGGATCCTGACAATCAACACTTTATATTACTCTCCGACAGGTTTTTATCTCAATCTCATTCTCTCATGTTTCTTTTTTGGTCTATGATTTTACCATTAAAATTTTGTTTCCTTTTTGTGTTTCAGCTGTGTACCATTGAGGGATTTCGACTATGTGTACAATTATCTAATGTTCACAAATATCAGCTTTGTTGACAGGTATGTGCAAACCTCTTTTGCCAAACCTGCTACCTTTTTTAATGTCAAATACAACATTTTTAAACTTATATTGGAAAATCAACGAATGTGATAATCCTGACGTTAATTTTACCACAACATGCATGTCATTTTGCCTTTAAAAGGTGAAATGGTTTAGGTTTGATGTAGAAGAAATTACAATCTTGTTCTTTTCTTGGAAGGGAGGGGGAATGTTTTGATGTATTTTTGTTATTTCAAGAACCCGTTATTTTTTAATAACATTATTTCATGTTCTTTCCAGCTTTGAGGATCCAGGCCCACATGGAAGCGGCAGGTACGTTGAGCATATGTTACCTGAAGTTGAGAAGAAATACTTCAGGAAGGGTGCTCAGGTATAATTATCAAAATTTTAAACTTCATTTTTGCAAAATTTTTTTACTCTTGTTTCTATTGATGCCTTTCTTTGTTAAAAAAAGGGCTTAATAACAATTAAGTTCTTTAATGTTGAATTTTGTGCAGTGGTTCACAATGAAGCGCCAACATGCAGTCATAGTTATGGCGGATAGCCTCTATTATGCAAAGTTCCGAGATTATTGCAGGGTGAGGATATACTTGTTTGTTGGTTTATGTAATGTTAATGATTTTATCAAAATTACTGTTATCAAGATAACAAGTAGGAGCCAGTGATCAAGAAAAAACTTATGAAAACACAAAAAATGTTAAATATAAAGGAAAACGCCCAAAAGACAATCTTGAATCACATCTACTTCCAGGTGTCGTGAATCTCTTCTCTGTTGATTTATTTTACTAACTTCGTTTATGCCTTGTATTACAGCCTGCTATGGATGGACGCATTAATTGCTATTCCGATGAACACTACCTGCCAACCTTTTTCCATGTGAGAACATTTTCAAGTTCCATTTTTTCCCGTTTATTTTGTGTATACAATTGGTGGGACTTGGATAAGCGCATTAGATTGTTCTAATTGTGACCAGAAGGTCATGGGTTCGATAAAATTGATGAGGCTTGGGACATCGGGCTTGCCACTTTCTAGTTTTCAAACTTGTGTGGTTCTTGTGACTTATTCTTATTTGAATGTTCAGATGCATGATCCCAATGGGATCGCAAATTGGTCGGTGACACACGTTGATTGGTCTGAAGGAAAATGGCATCCCAAATCTTACGGGGCTAAGGATGTTTCCGTGGAGCTCCTAAAGAATCTTACGGTATGACCTTTTTCCTGCTACGTTTCAAGATTAGCGGCAGGTTCAGATAAGAACAGTAAATATTTTGGGAACTTAGAAACCAACTATTCATCACAAAAGTTATTCATAATGAAAATGCATGATATTAATGATGAAAATGTATGAGATTCATGATGAATGTTAATCATAAATATTTAGGGTTATTCATCATGAATAATGCATGAACGAGTTGGTTCCTTGCTTTTGAAAATATGTGTAGTTTTCATTTTAACTTTTCCCTACAAGATTATGCACGACCCCCTTCGTTCCACAACTAGGGTCCCTATTATTGAAAAATTTGAGGATTTTATCGCTTCTAGTTTCAAAACAACAATTCAGGCATGTTTTTTTTAATAATTTGATGAAAGGGGTTGGGAACGTAGAGATTGGGGTTGATTCTAAAATTGATGAGATAGTGGTGCGTTTATATACATGTATATCTATACTATATAAGCACGAGGGAAGTCTATTTAGGAACCCACAAACCACCTTGTTTGTGAGTATTCATGATGAATAACATTATATAGTATTCATGATGAATAATATTCATACTCACAAAATAGGTGGTTCCGAGGTTCCTAAAATATTTAAAGATGAACTTATCGGATAAACCATTTAGATAAAAATCTTAAAAACAACGTATTAAGCATCACACAATCCTTAAATTTCAAGTTTACAAGAAATTACTGCATACATACAAAGTTACCATGTTTCCTTATCATCAGATTAATGGTGAAAACCGCTTAGAATAAATCTAAAACTTCCTGGATTCGACTTATTTGGTTTTATTACTTTTGCAGTCCATCACCGAAAGTGTTCACGTTACGAGCGACGAAAAGGTATGCGCCTTTTCCCCCATTTCTTTATCGTGATTTTTGATTATAGAAAGCTAAAAACGTCTTTTATAAAAATAATGCAGAAGGAAATCATGATCAGCCCCTGCCTGTGGAATGGGATAAACCGACCGTGTTACTTATTTGCAAGAAAATTCTTACCAGAAACCCTAGAGACCATGATAGACCTTTTCTCAAACTATACAGTGAAAACATGAGATTCTTAGTTCTGATTCTTTGGTTGGAATCCAACCCCTTTTCACATTGTTGTAAAGCTTATCTTACAGAGATGGTTAAGGACTGCTAACTTGGCTTCTTTATGAGGTCAAGGGTACATTTGGGAAACCTTTTTGAGATTTTTGAGTTAATAGTCAACAACACATTTGTGTTGATAGTGAAGAAGAGAAGGTCAGTCAGTCAGCAAGGGTGTTTATGTTATTAGTCCCTTTGGGTTCAGGAGATGGTTTGAGATTTTAATTTTTACCCTTTATTTTGGGCAATATTTGTATCACTTCTGAGACCAACTTTTTGGGTAAAATCTAGAGCAATATTGCTGTTTGTGTACATCTTTTGCATTGATGCTTGATGGTAGTTGATATATATATATATATATATATATGGTTGGTTTGTACGAGAACATTAACTATTTAAGAAAAATACAAAAATGGCTGTTAATGTACAAAATCACACATAATTTACGTACAAAATCATACATGATTCCACGACTTTGCCATGTGACTTAAGTTGCGGCCGAAATCGCCTGCTTCCATATTTTGCTCTCAATGTAAAATCATGTGATTTTGTACATGATTTGTTGTTTCTTTGTTTGTTTAGTGTTCTCGTTTGAACATTTCCCTCTGTGTGTGTGTGTGTAAAGGTTTGTTGATTTACATGCAACTTGATTTCATGAATGTATGGTATAGATGTTAGATTTTTTCTTCAATAAAGCTACGAACAATGTTTCCTATCCCAGATATGCAGCTATTTACTAACTTTCTCTTATCGGTCCATGATGTTGATGATGCTTTGAGCTGATAAGCTAAGTGCGGGAATCTTACTGGGCTTGTGGTCACTTGCGGACCCAAGGGTTTTGCCAAGCGGTTTTACATCTAAGGTGGATTAGTTAAGGCCTGCAAAGTCATTGAATAGACGCTTATCCAAAAAAAGGTCGTTGAATAGAAGCGATCTACTTTACACGCGCTTACGTGTTTTAGCCTAATTCCACTCTTTTGAGGGATTTTTGGTCGATATCTAGAGATATTTTTGATTCTTTTGGTTTTATTTCTAGGAACATTTAGTTTTTTTGGTTGATTCTGAGGTATTTTTTTTGTTTTTTTGTCTGATGTTTCTTATATTTTCTAATATCCAAGAACACCCCTCAATGTTTATTGGATACGCCTTTCATACTTGAAAATAATCCTACTTCAGAAAATAAGTTGAGTCGGTGCATGGGAGAGTACGAGCAGGTGCATGGGAGCCCCACTCGTACTCGTATAGGTCCGCCCTGCAAATTTTACCTAGTTAGTGTATACCCCAATTTAAGAGATGGAGATCTCAATATCATCTTCCAAGGATGTCTAGATTTTAGCACATAATGTTTGACACAAGTTATTTATGTTCCTAAATGGCAAAACTGAATTGATGTAATTCTTCACAAAAAAACACACACAAAGGGTATTATTCTTTACAACAAACAACATTCTAGTTTAATCTACAAACACAACTTTATCTATATACAAAACTTTATGTCTTTTATCTATATAAAGCTTAGTAGAAAAACAACAAAACAACTTTATCTTGTTATCTACAATGTATTTTGTACCAATAATTTAGAGAAATATTTTATTATTTGTGAAGTTGAAGTGGATAAAAAGAGTTAACAAAATAGTAGGGCTTGGGCCAAATAGGTTTTAATTTGGTAATTGTATTTATGAGCTTGTGAAAAAAAATTAAAGCCAGTCCTAATTGGGCCTAAAGTGGTTCTCTTTGACTTGGGCTAAGATCAAGATTGATCACAAACTCATATAAACTTGTATCTTTACCTCCAAATCTTTTCACTTTCACTTGGCAATTTGGCATGGCTTGTACAATGGGCAAATCAGCTAACCGGTTCGGAGAATGGCCCGTAACTAGTCCCGGATAGGGTTTAGTTACAGTGATTGAAAAATGTAAACCGTTAAACCGGTTTTAAGCCTGGTTATAATCGGTTGTCAATTAAAAATGTGTTGCCTAATCATGACAGCTATAAACCAATTAACCGCAACTGGTTGGGCTAATTGGTTAAGCCGAGGGTCGGGTCCGATTCTTTAATTCTAATTTCTAGCTTCTTTAATGTATTAATATATTAATAAATTATAAACTGTAAATTACAAGCACTAATTAAATACAACATGACATACTCCAATCAAAAAGCTAAAAAGATTACTTGATTATAAATACAAATACAAAAACAAAGTAAAAAATTTGTTTTTTCCTTATTTACCTTATAAATGAGCCAGGTTTACCCATAGACTAATGACGTAAAAAGTATTTTATAATTTTATATGTAAAATAACATAATTGCCACCGGTACCACTATTGACACCATCGTCCATTGCAACCGCCACCACCAATGCCGTTGCTGTTACCACCATGGCATCACTACCATCAAATAATCTTATCATTGATTTTATCATTGTATAGCATTTATAATTAATTTAAGCGAAAAATACGAACATGTCGTGAAAAAAGTACTTTGGATAATAATTATTTCATTCCAATTCCGAAACTATATTATGCCAACCAATCATGCATATTCCAATTTCCACAAGAAATTCAATTCTAGTTCCTACCAGCCAAACATGTGGTCAAACTTCATTAAATTCATTCCGATCCTTTGATGAATTCTAATTCCATACTCCAGATTCCTTTATACAAACTAAATGCTCCCTAAATGTAAAAACATCAAGAAACATTTCATAATGCCAAGTTCATTGGCTAAAAGCCATATTATAGAAAGTGACAAGATACATAAAATTAACACCCATATTATACATAGCAAAGACCCTTAATTTTTACTACCTCTTTTTTTTTTTTTCATTTTCAGCAAGATTTCATAGATGCATCATATATCATTCATATTTTCACTATATATAAAGCTAGGTAATGACTAAAACACTACCCAACAAAAAATAGGTAGACCCAAATGTTTAGAGCTATTGTCTTATTTGGGTTCTTTGCTATTTTAGGGGTGTTTTGTGATTGTTTTCATTTCTTGAAGGTTAGTTGTGTAGTTGAGTGATAATTCAAGGTTGAAGGGCCATGTTGCTTGGTACATGAAGGCTAGCAAAGCAGGTTTGAGTAAACTTGAAGGGGCATTGTTGTAACTTGGCTTTCTATATAATGTTTTCTTATTTATCTTTTATAAATACTTAAATAGAGCTTTATATTTTTCATAAAAGTTTTTGTATGCTTCTTCATCATCGTCTAAGCAATTAGGGTTTGTTTGAGTTTTCTTATTTTGTTTTGTATTTTTCTTTAATGTATCATTGAAGGGTTTCCTTCGTCACAACTGGGCGTATATAGGGGCCGAGAGAGCCAGAAGGAGAACTAGGCATTCAACAATGATTAGGGATTAAGGCAGTTGATTATGGAGAATGAACCACGATTATGGAGCCGATTTTTTTACTCTAAACTTCATGGCTGATAGATGGAAATAGTGCTCGTCGAGTGACGGTGATTTTTCTGTTAAAAGTGTTTAAGAAAGAATCGAGCAAATTGTTTATGCGAAAAGTGAGTTCTCTACGACATGGAACAAACTCATTCCACCTAAAATTAATATATTCAATTGGAAGGCAAGGCAAGGTCGAATCATAGTTAAGGAAATGATTGCTAATATGAGTATTGATGTTGACAACATCTTTTGTCCTCTCTGTAATCATGGAGCCAAAACAGTCGATCATTCATGAAACATACAAACATGTATCTCTTTTATTATCAAAACCATAAACGAAACATACACTCTAAACTAGAGATACAAACTCTAAATTTTAGAGAGAGAAATAAACCTATGTGATGGTATTTCAAAAAGGGAAAAATATGAGGTTCTAATTTGGACAAATTGCCGAAAAAGGTAACATAAATGTCCAAAAAATCCAATCAAGGTAACGTATATTTTTTTTGCCAAGAAAGGATTATGCA
>LUCG01223085.1:0-16396 GCA_001633085.1 Carthamus tinctorius
TGGCCACCCCTGCAAGGAAACTGCTTTTTTTTTTCTCTCTCTCTCTCTCTCATCTTTTTTTTTCTTCTTTTAAATGGTTAGTGGGGTACAGGGATGAAAATGTAGGTACTATAGGGGTTTCGTAAGGATATAATGGTGGAAGAGAGAGAGAGGGAGAGAGAGTAAAAATCTGATGTGGCAAGAGGGGTGGAGGAGTGGGATGGTGACCACTCCCTCCAACCTAATGAAATTAATAGACGGACACTAAAAGAAGAGACTAAATTCAGGACAAATTATATTAGTAAATCATTATTATATTTTTTTTAAACGGTAGATTACATACACACTCAACTAACCTACTAATAAATCTATACCACTGTCCACAACCGGATTTAAACCTACAACCACATAAAAAAGAGACACCTTAAAAACACTCCAAATGTCACAAACATTAATGTATTCTTATAACTTTAATGCAGTCATGATTTCTTTTATTATTTCTAGAAAACATCATATATGTTAGACATTGACTTTATAGTAAACTACAAATTTGGTCCTTACAATTTAGTGGTTATAACACTTTTGGTCCCTATAATTTATAAATTACAAATTAGCCATGGTAGTATGTTGGTCCTTAATGAGATGGTAATAATATAGAGAAAAAATTGTAGAAAGAGGGGGGAGGGGTTTAAATATAATTACAAATGATTTTTCACTTCTTAACTCTTTATTGATCTATATTAAAGAATTAGCACAGAGATTACAGATTGTTGCACAACAAAGATGGATAAACCTAACTGGTTCTTCTAAAGGTCTTTAAAGGAACCATTTTTGTTTACCATATAGGATACAAATTGTTGCAAATTCGTAATTATGAAAACTATAGGGATACAAACGTGTTATAACCATCATACCATATGAACCGAATTTATAGTTTACTCCAAACCTTAATTTAAATTCAGTTTTAATCTTTATCGTGAATATTCGGCCTCTTTTATTTCCAATATAACATTTTTACACAATATTCGGAAAAGTATACTTGTTTTAATAACGTGGAACTTATTTTATGGACCAAATATGCAAGAAAATGCTCTTATTTAGAATCCAAAATGAAATGGATCATAAATCGGTAGTTTTGGGCCGGCCCAACTTTAAGATTTCTCTAATCTCTAGTAGCCTTTTATATTATTTGACAATATGTATATTGGAAACTTAAATGAAATAACTCAAATGTAGTCGTTTGGGCTATGTTTGGCAAACTAGCTGATAAGTTAACTTATGACTGATAAGGTAGCTTATGCCTGATAAGGTAGCTGATGACTGATAAGGTAGCTAATGAATAAGTTACGTTTGGCAAAAACTAGCTGATAAGGTAGCCTATGACTGTAAAAGGACCAAAAAAGACATATTTAAAAGTTAGTGGTATAAAACTTAGCACGGGTATATTTGGAATAAAAAAACAAAAAAGTCCCATAAGTCACCAAAAAGTTAGTTAGAGTAGTTTTTCAAAAAACTAGCTTATGGTCCATCCAAACATGTACATGACTTATAAGGTGACTTATAAGCTAACTTATAAGTTAACTTATTTTTACCAAACAATGCCTTAGTTATTTTGATAACCTTTTATCAAAGAACGTTGTTGATCAAATGATGGGTGTTCAATACTTACTTCGGACCTAAATAATCGATTATCGGACTAACTGAACTTAATTTATGAATTTGTATTAGGTTTTCAAATATTTGTGTCGGTTTGAATTTGACATTGAATTGTTATTGGATAGTTTATTGATGTGTCATGTACATTGAGTACATATGTTGTTAGTATCCAGTACTGTTTTATTGTTATACTTATTTTTGTTATTGCTATGTGCGTTGTCAAACACACATGACACATGGAAGTTTAAAGTTTATGTTAACCGAATCTATTGTCGGTAAAGATGTTAAGTCATATAACAATTTTCTCGAAAAGTCACGGTCATGCTCATGATTTATTATGTATAGTGAATCCATGTGTGCGACTTAATATGCTACTTAGTTAAACCAATTAATTAAGCTTAAAGCAACTTAACTAAATGCAAAAACTAAAAAATAAAAATGACTTGCTTCCATAATTATTGGATTTGATAATTGCATTTAGCTACCGAACAATGTTAAAAATCAAAATTCTGTAATAAAGAAAACACCAAGAACGTCCCCTATGTGCATATAGCTTGCGTTCCATCTGAGCTAGGATTAAACTCTTTAATTAATTTTTGTAAATCATTCCATTGAAAAAATGCATCATTTTGAACAATCACCTTTTATTGAATAAATGATTCAATAGATAATATAATCTATAACTTACCTTTTACTTACAGTATCAAGTTTAGTATTGAACAATGTAAATTAATGTCAATACTTGCAACCATTCAAATGTAGATAAATCAATCATGTGTATAACATCCCAATCACACATGACTCCTATAAACGTATTAATATAATATACCATGTGCAGTTAAAGCAAAACAAACAACATTAAACTAAGATCGAGATGATTTGGGGAGGAAGAATATCCTCTTTCATGGTTGCTGTTTTCTTTTCGATTACCAGCTCGTTTTGGACTTATGTAACATTCAATTCTTAGAGTGCATTTGATATGCTAAGGGAAGACACTACAAAGTATTTTAGAACAAAGCTTATTGTTCCATGTTTGCAATATTAGACTGAGACAAAACATAGATGGCCGCACAAAATTTATGTCCTACATCTGGCACGACATTAAACTAAGACATAATGAGATTGACTGTGTTAAAAATGTATTAAATTTTATACCATCAAAATAGATGGAACAAGATATGACTTGACAAATTACTAAACTACCCTTATAAATTTAAAACCCTAAAGAGCATTTGGTTTGACCAAAATGCTTTTAAGTGATTTTTTATTTTTTGGAAGGATTTGGAAATTGAAGGATATTGATTTTTAACCATTAGTGTGTTTGGTTTAAGATTTGGAATGAAATTGAATTTCATTCTTTATGAATAATTTACTAAAACATATTATAGGAATAGGTATATTACTTTTTATTAATTGATTATTACGAAAACAAATGTTTTTAATAAAATTTAGAACATTATTACAAATAAATCTTATGAAATACAAGGAAATACCATCTTTTAAATCTTATATATGTGAGATTTCAAATTTAAGAATTTTTTTTCAAATAAAATATATAGCTGAAATGGAATTCAATTCCAAACCGTTCTGGAACATATCAAGATCTCGTTGATATCATGTAAATGTTATAATTTATAAGTTGATGCCTCCATGTTTGTACACTCGTTTCAATATGTTATAGTTTTGTATTTTGTTAATCAAATTCAGACTGGTTTGAGTCCGTTAGGCCATATTAAGGTTTTAAGATTAATATATACTAATTTGGTATGACTGAACCAAACCAAATTAAACCTCAAAACTGAATCTAGAATTTGGTTCGCTTTAATGACCTAGAATAAAAATTTAGTTTGGTTTGAAAAAAGAAATTTATACACAAAAATCATATCATTCAATCAATCTAGAGTTGGGCAAGGTCTAACCCAAGTAAGCCTGGGTGCAACCTTCTTGCACAATGTCATGACAATATCTTTTTAGTAATCAAATGTATCATCACTTAAAACTCTAGATTTTTTTAAGTGATGATACATTTGATTATAAAGAAGAGAGCTATATACTGGTGCAGATCCAGGATTTTTCTTGGTGAAGGCACCTTTAAAATTTATTAAAGGTTTGCAAAGTCGTCCTATATATTTTTGGCGTAATTCTATCATTTTGAAGAATTTTTGATTGATTTCAAGATATATCTAAATGTCTTTTTGCTCATTTTGAGTGACTTTTTCATTTTTTGGTTGATGGGATCCCTTACGAAAAATCAATGAAGGAACTATAGTAAAAATTACAAAAAATAAAGATAAACTGTCCTTAACCAAAAAAATCTCTTTTTCCTATTTTTTAACAGGACCCTTTCATCCATACTTTGTGATATAAATCCACCACTGGGTATATAAGTTTTTTCATAGATTATTGAGAATCTATATTTTTAAAAATGAAACCAACCTCGTCTTCTGTTAAATTGGGAAAGACGAATTTGGCCATCAAAATTCAAATCTTTAAAATTGGAAGTTTTAAAAGTTGCTTATCATATAACAGGATGCTGAGCCGATCTAAGAATTGACGGGAGTTGTTTTAAAAAAAAAGAAGTCATATTTCCAATCTGTTTGGAGTTACAAGGCCAACTTTATTTGGGCTCCAAATCTAACTCGGAAGGTTTTTTTCGCTTTTTGTTGTTATTTTTATTAAGTTCAGTAAACAAGTTGCATCTAATCATTCCTTTCTGATTATACACAGCGGCGAATTTACATTCTCAGTAAAATATGTCTCAATTTAAAATAGTATCGATCTTGTTTAATTCTCAGATTTTTTAATTTTGAATATTTACCCACCCTGCTAAAATTCAATTTCATGTAAAAGAAGTAAAGAACTCATTTCACTCAAATTTACCCTAGTCAAAAGGGCATAATTTTTTAATATAACTTTTGACTATTTATTTATAAAACATACATAAATTCAATTGTTATATATGAAAGGTGATAATATCTGCTTAAATTCTTGTATTTCATATTTCTTTATGGTTTTAAAATCGAGATGTCTCATGTTGTATTTTATACATACATTTTTATTACAGACACACACACACACATATATATATATATACATAGAGAGAGAGAGATTAATTACAAATCATTTTTCATTACAAGGTGAGAGATAAAAGAGGATACAATTCTCTACATTCATCATGAATAATGAACGTGAAAATTCATAATGGATGTTTATATTATTCATCTGTTGCGTTTCGCCGTGGCTTATCTAGTGGGGCTCTTGACCCAGTAAAGACCAAAAAATAAATATATTGTCCTTATAGTTTTATTTTACTCAATTTAATTACTTAACCTTAATGACCTTGTTAAAAAACTTTATAACCTACTGTTTGACCCTTTTGACCCCATAACCTACCTTCTCCTTTTGCCTTATATTCTTTTTTCTTTCCTGAACGGCAAATAAACACACATGTTTTTGGAGTATCGAGGATCCAAGAGCATTAAACTAATCTTCGTCGACCATAATCCAACCTAATTAAGAATACCACAATATGGCAGGTCCATGATCATGGACATCGTCACATGCTCTCCATGGGATTCGAACCCGGATAGTCAAGTATACATCCACTGACCCCTGAGGATGTTACCTTACCACTGGCTAGAGACGTTTTGGTTTTTTGACTTGTATTCTTACTAATATCTCTAAGTAATTCATCAACACACAATTTGTGAGAATTGCTTGCCAACAACCAAAGGAATCAGCAAAGAATAATCACAAGAAATACAAGTTTTTGTATCTGGCGCAGATGGTTGTGCGAACGTATCTGCGCCGGATGTGCCGATATCTGCGCCAATCTGCTCAAAGCCTTCTGTCCGTCTTGTCCGCGCGGTTGGCCGCGAGGATGTATCTGCGCCAAAATTTGCGCCAGCGACCAGATCTGCACCTTTATGCTTTTTGCTGATTTCCTCCTTTTTGGTTGACACCTTAGCTACTCTATACATTATTTTAATGTTTTGGCCACTCTTCTAAATCTGAAAATTTAGATTTAGATAACCCAACACACCACATAGTCTCCTCTCTTTCTTTTCTTATCTTTTCTCTCCAAAACTATTAGAGCTCAAGAACACCATTGAAGGTTTCTCCATTGTTAGTTGCTTTGTAACATCTCAAGTGTAATCATCATCAAGTGATAGTGGATCTTCTCGGCGTCCTCCGCTCGTGGTTTTTCCCGATTTGGGTTTCCACGTAAAAATCTCGGTGTCTCTCTTTACTAGCTTTATCTTGCATTTATGGTTGTTTATTGTTGCATATACTTGGTGATTGATTCTCTCATGTTCGTTGATCATATTTCCGCTTATTATCTCGTATAAGAACCTAGTTCATTATCCTTGGGAAATTACGTGTTTATAGTGAGGTCCAACTAGTGAGTTATTTGTTAGTTGGGTTTCGGTATTTTCACAACGCAATTATATCATGTATTTATCTTGAATCCAAATTATTTAAAAAAAACAATTACTATCTCTATTATGTCTTAATTCTTCAGCACATTATAAAGTCGACTGTCTGACAAAAGTCCTCCAAGAAGTTGCCATGCAAATTCCTTCATTAACCAAACTTCACGCAATTTGTCACTCCTTACCACCTTCTTAGAAATTTCCACTTTTACCCTTTTCTTCCCACCATTAAATAACACTTATTCTCATAATTTTCCCAACACTTTCTCCATCTATATATATGTATCACCATTACATCAATTCCAATTTCAACTTAATAAAACCCCCTTCTTTCTTTAACTATCCTCTAATGGCATCCACAAAGCTTCCAAAGTCATTTGGTTGTTTCTCTCAAAAGGGTCTCTTGTTAAAGCTAAGTAGCTTTCGTTCCAAGAGTTCCAACACCACCACTTCAAGCTCCACAACCCCAACCCTAACGTCTCCGAGATCCCCGAAACCGAAAGAAAAAAACAGCCGAGAGCAAGAGTTCCGACCCGTTTTCGCTCGTTTCGACACCGACAACGATGGAAAGATCTCGGCTTTGGAGCTGCGGTCGTATTTTGGGTCGATCGGAGAGTATATGTCGCACCAGGAAGCGCAGGGTGTGATCGATGAGTTGGATACGGATGGAGACGGGCTTATAGATTTCGAGGATTTTATGAGGTTGGTGAACGGGAACGATGAAAATGAGGACGTGAAGGCCGCGTTTGAGATGTTTGAGTACGAGAAAGGGTGCGGCGAGATTAGCCCGAAGAGCTTGCAGAAGGCGCTGAGTCGACTCGGTGAGTCGAAGAGTTATGAGGAGTGTTTAGAGATGATTAAGGTGTTTGATACACATGGGAAAGGAGGTGTTGATTTTAATGAGTTTAGGAAGATGATGATGGTTTAAAATTGTAGACATATGGAGAAATGAATGTCGAAATCGTGTGGTTTTTACTGCAATAAAATCGAGTTTATAGGACGCCAAATATGTCTTCGATTTATGACTTATCAAAATTTGCCGGTTCTCCTAGCTTGGGGTTCTTTTTTGTGTTACATTCAGTCCTCGAACAATACTATTTCGATCTTTCAAATGCAACACGTACCAATTACGGGTCGTTTTGGTTTGCGGGATTTGACATGATATGAATTTGAATTCCGATTCCACATTTGGTTTAAAGAAAAACTGAAACTGCAATATCGTGATTTCTATGAAATGTCACAAACACAGAATTTAAAAATCCTAATGGATAGTGGTATTTCACGACATTTCAATTTATTTACATGCTATGACTTATAAAATATGTTAAAGACATTCGTTTAGTAATAATCAATTAAATTTAGTTTCAATCCAAATCTTACAAATTAAACACACCAAATATTCCAATCACATTAAATCTCAAATCCCTCAAAAATATTTCTCCAAAATTGTGATAAAATTTTATGCAATAGTTGGGTTATGGTAAAATTTTATGAGGCAGAATTTTGAATGAATTATGGTAAAATCTTTTGAGGCAGAATTTTGAATGAATTATGGTAAAATTTTATGCAATAGTTGGGTTATGGATGACCATTAATACTTGGGCTTCATTTTGGGCATATCCTATTGGACCTAACTAATTTGATTTGGGCTTAAGCATGGGCCAACTTAAAACAGCTCTAATAAGAATTTTTATAAAGGCATGCCTATAGCTAGAGGTGCACATGAACGGATTTAAAACCGATCTTGAACCGATCCGGTCTTTTTGTGAATAGTAGAAAACCGGTTTGGTAAAAAACCGGTTCGGATCGAAACCGGTTTTGGAGCCAAAATGTGTATCCGACGTAACCGGTTGCGGATAAAAAAACCGGATTTTAAAAAACCGGTTTAAAACTAATACCCTTGGGGGGTATTTTTTTGGGCCACTAGTCAACACCTAACTTCATCATTATCCTTATCATCTTCCTCCGGTTCTTCAGTCTTCACCACCACCTCCACCAGCGGCAGCATCGCCGCTACTATCACTACCACTGCCACCTCCTCTGCTACTGCTTCGATTGAACGATGAATACGAAGACGATGAAGATGAAGATGAAGAAGATGATGAAGTCTACTTCTTGCTCCGATAAATCCATGGAAGAAGAATTAAAGATTTTGGGAGTGTTGTTCGATCTTTGTTGTTGTGAATTGAAATTTTGATTTTGGGAAGTGCAATGGTTATGAGAGAGAAAGGGGGAAAGAAGGAGGTGTCAAAATTTGGGTGTGATTTTGTGTAATGGTTATGAGAAAGAAAGGCGGAAACAAAAGAGCCATCATGTTTTATCACGTGATTGGATGACAGCTAAAAGTGGTTTCAAAACAAGGGAGTCATCATGTTCACCGGTTCAAAATAAAACCTGATAACCGGTCATCGGTTCGGTTCTAAACCGGATTAAAATCCGAAAAAAACCCGGTCCATTAAAAATCCATATACCGATCGGATATCCGGTTCCAATAAAATCCGATCCGGATTGAAAAAAAAAACCGGTTACCAAAAAACCGGTTTTGGATAGCTTTTGCAAAAAATCAGATAATTGGATTTTTTGTGCACCTCTATAGCTCTTCTCATAGATAGCATAAGTTAAACACACTACCTTTCTGGTCTTTGGGTGGCTGAAAGATTTCTTCAAATTTGTCTTTATGATTATGAAACAGTCATATATAGACCAATTCAACAGTATATTGCCAAGTCCAATTAATTTTAAAACAATATAACTTATTTATTTAAAACAACAATATTTATTTATTTATTTATTTGGTCCCCAATTGGCAGGGAAAAAAACACAACATGATGACATCATTATAAACATAAAATTCTAAGATAGAGAACTTTTATTTGGTCTTTTCGTTCACACTGAATAGATGAAACAAATCAAATAGCGGCTTGGCTTATGGGGGAACGAGTGCTTGGTCGTTGGGCTTTCCTTTTCATCAACCAATTCGTTTTTATTGGATTGTCAGCCGACAAAATTCTAACACTATATACTGTTAAATGCACATCTATCTACTAATTTTCTCATCATACACAATAAACATCAACAATTACTTTTTACATTTTTAATACATGATTTAACCTGATTCTTACATAAAAAGGGGTGCTGGGTGCATATTGCAAAATGCAAATGTACGGTGTTATAAGTTTTTGATACTTAGACGAACTTTTCAGTCATGGGTACAAAACCCTTTATGTTGGTTTCAAGATCTATGAACACTAAAAACTCCATATGTTAATTGAATAAGTTTAGTGAATTCTTTCTCCCTTTTCCACTAACTTTTTCGCCTTCAGAGCCCTTGGATACAAACAAGTCTCGGTTTTTCAGTCCCACTTGACAGAAAATGTTTCTTCTACACGGGTTTCGTATCTTTCTAAAGACTCAAAACAGGCGAAAGTTTCGCAACAATTCATCTTCCGATACATAAAACTTAAAACCCAAGTCTAAACACAATTAAAGATTTCTTGATCCTCTATTAATATATCATTACACCCCCCTTTCAAGACCTGTTTAGTTGAACACTTTAGATGGTATCTTTATAGTCCCTTTCAGCACCTTATTGGTTCAGCAACCGTCCCTAATTTAATAATCCCTAAAAGAGTGCAAATTCCTACACATACATCATCACCTTACCCCTTTTCTTTATTAGAAATCCATGTAGTCATCTAAAGACATTTAAATTTTAGCAACTATTTATGTTTTAATCATTGGCAAATGGTTTCAAACATCATCTTTCAACTCTAATCCTAAAACCTCAGGAACAAGATTAACATGAATCCATTCCCATTCATGCTCCTATTCCTGTTTTTCGCTATCGAAACGAGCGGCCAACAAACGTATTCCGGAAACCTCGTTTTGGACTGCGACAACTCCGACGAAACGGGCCCGTCACCCGCGTTTCTCTACACCTGCAACGGGCTCCAATCGTGTCCCGCTTTCCTAATCTTTCGAACCCAGCCGCTTTACGACACGGTTGCCGCCATCTCGAAGCTCATGTCGACGGACCCGATCGAGCTGGCCCGAGTCAACGACATCCGGGATTCGAACAAAGTCTTGAAACTTAACAGAGAGGTCATCGTTCCGGTAACGTGTTCTTGTTCCGGCAAGTACTATCAGGCCAACACGTCTTACGTTATTTCTGAAACCGAAAACTACTTCACGATGGCAAACTCGGTGTACGAAGGTCTAACAACTTGTGACTCCATCCAAAGGAACAATGTTTACAACCGGTTTGATGTGGACGCAGGTGTAAAGCTTCGGGTACCGCTTAGATGTGCGTGTCCTACGGAGGGTCAAAGGACGAAGGGAACTAAGTATCTATTGACATACTCGATTACCGATAATGATTGGATCGAGAAAATTAGTGAACGGTTTAACATAAGCAGTCGAGATTTAGCTTTAGCAAACGGGTTTTCTCCTGGGGAGGATGACGAGATTTACCCATCGACAACTCTCCTTGTTCCTCTCGGTTCCGAACCGTTGAGTTCTCAGACACGAACGCTCGGCCGAAAAGGAAGTTTGTCGAAGAAACGCATCGTAATCGCGGCTGTAACGGGTACTTTCTTGGCGATCCTATTATGTTGTTTGATTGCGGGATTTTTACTATGGAAACGAAATCGAGCAAATGGCGGTAAAAATCTGAAATGGGTGTTGCCTAAAGACATTCAACTCGGCATCGCTAGTGTCGATCAGCTCCTGAAAATCTATCGGTTTGACGAACTAGAGGAGGCTACCGACGGATTCAGCCTCCAAAACCGATTAAGCCCTTCGGTTTATCGAGGGAGTTTAAAAGGGGCGACAGTTGCCGTCAAAGAGATGGGTGCAAATGCATCTAAAGAGGTGAAAATCCTCCAAAAATTCAATCACTTCAATCTCATCGGTCTTTATGGAGTTTGCGAGCATGATGGCGCTTGCTATCTCGTTTACGAGTTCATGGAAAACGGTTCTTTAAAGCAATGGCTCGAAGACAAGACTTCACACGAGACTCGTTCATGGAACACCAGGATTCGAATCGCGCTAGATGTAGCTAAGGGTCTCCAGTATCTACATAACTTTGCGAATCCGGCTTATGTTCATAAAGACATAAACAGTAGTAATATTCTACTCGGAAAGGATCTACGTGCCAAGATTTCGAAATTCGGTCTTGCGAGATCAACGGAAAAGGATCAAAGTAAATACTCGTCTATCAAATGTCGTTTCGAGTCAAAGGGTTACCTTGCACCGGAGTATTTAGAGGAAGGATTGGTGACGACCAAGACCGATGTTTACGCGTTCGGAGTTGTTCTGTTGGAACTGATCACGGGAAGGAAAGCGGTGTATGAGCGTGACGACGACGACGATGATGATGATGAACGGAAAGAAGTGATGCTATCTGAAGAAGTTATTTCAAGCATGGGTGACGAGGAGCATGCAAACGGAAAGGTTAATTACCTTATTGACCCTCGTTTGCAAGCGAGGCATGTCCTTGGTTTCGTCATAGATCAAGATGAACTTGCTTTATGTCTGTTGAAATTAAGCATGGCTTGTTTGGAACCTGAACCATCAAGAAGATTAAGCATAAATGAGATAGTCTCTACTCTTATGAAGATTCAAATGGACACACAGACCACGGAAACCATGTTTACGGTGTAGACTTGTAAGATTAAGGGGATGTTTGGTTAGTTTCCCAATAAGTCTTGTATAGATAAAGTTATCTATGTGGATTAATTTTGTCTGTATAGATTGGGAAGGTTTTTCATAGATGGAAGGAGCATGTTTTTTAATTGGAGGGGCAGGTTTGGAAATACTTGGCTTTCTGTATAAAGCGTCCCCCTAGAAGTTTATTGAATAAGCCACTTTCTGTATCATTAAGCCATTACCAAACAGTCATGGATAGTTGACCAAATAAGTTGCGAATCCTGTTCAGCTCATTAAGCTGCTAACAGGAACAGGCCAACAGTATCTAAAGCTTTCTCTTTAAATAGAATAAATTTTCACCTTTTGGAATAACAAACTAAATGTAAATGTTCAAAACCTTTAGGGTAGAGGAAAGGTTTGCATACATCTTACATCATATCCATCAGATGTAATCTTTATAAGGTAAGATTCTTGTTGTATTACCAATATACAAACCTCCATCTTTCCCTGTGGGTACATTATCACACCGATTGTGAAACACTTCTAAATCAATTGTGCCATTTATTTGCTTTCTATGGCAGACAGGGTCATGTAAGGCCAAACTGTTTTCATGAGGCCACATTTTTACACTTGAAACTTCACAGCTAAACACCGTGAAGGTAACCTGCACATTGTTTTTGTTGTGAAGGTTAGGATTTTACTTACCTTCACAATATTTTGCTGTCTCAAGTTAAAACTCACAGGTCTCACGAAAACAAGTTGGTCTCACATGAACCCAACCCTTCTATTGCATTGTGATATTGTGGTGTCATTGCTCAGTTGTGATGATTCATGACTTTTATCCAATCATGTAAAAGGAACGGGTAATTAGGAATGTTGAGTTTATCATTATGTTAAAACTTCAGAATGAATGAACTTGTTTTCTTTGAGACTGAGAGAGTGCAATAAGGAAAAGAATATGTATGACACAGATATGTCGTTTTCTACCAAGCAAATTCTTCGTGAAGGTTGTGGGTTGTCTTGATGGAAACATTCTACAAATTTGACAACTTAACATCTTGCTAGACGACACCCACAATAGACGAATAAAAAAGACAGCCAACCTACCGTTTTTAATATTTTCTGATAGAAAACTCTAAACGAAAACATCATCTTGCTAGAAGCTTGATGGTGAGATGTGGGTGGCATTTGTTTTTTAAAAGGTGCTGAAGTCTGATTTCACTTCTGATTTTTAAGAGGAGGTGCTGAAGTCTGATTTCACTTTTGATTTTTAAGAGGTGGTGTTGGAGTCTGAAACTTGAATAATAAGACTTCGTTTTGTAAACTGGTAAACGTCTGAATATATATAACTGTCTATTTTATTCCTCAAAAATTCAACTTAAATACGTAAGTGGAAGTGAGCATCGATAATTGAAGGACTGAACAAAAAAAGAAACAAAAGAAGAATGCTTGCAGGTTTGCGAGACTGTGAAGTTTTAATCATATCTCATAGACCGAAGCCCCGATTTAAGCGATTCAAGATGTTCTGGAAAGCCAACACACAAAGCTACAATTTTTGTGTTTTGCGTTTTTGCAAATTTGGGGTGCATCTGGGCTAAAACCGACGTTGAAATTGAAAGAATGGTGTTGGACGGAAATACGTGGCTAGGTTATCACTTAATTTATCAGAGGACATCAAGGATTAAGAGGCTCTAGAAAGGAATAAAAAACAAACGGTTTGAATTGTCTTATGTCCGACCGAATCAGACATAAGTGGCAAATAAGAGCTGAAAACCAAAAAGCAAACAAGGTCGTAGGCTTTTATATACTTTAACATGCCCACATAGAAAATGTTAAGGATATATTAGAACAGAGATTATATAGTCTACTCATGGCAGTTGATACGAATATTTGTAACCAATATAAAATAAACGTAAAAGTGTACCTTTGCGATGTGCTAGTAGTTCTTGTTTGGTTCAACGATGCAAGAAGACGGAAAATGCAGCGAAAAGGTTCTATTCGAAGAATGAAAAACATCTGAAACCAAACCAGACACCCAGTATGTCCCACTCTGTAGGTTCTCAATGGCATCACGAATCGATACTACCCTCTTCACAAAGATCTTTTTTACAAACAATAGTCGGAAAACTACTGGAATACACTCTATAAACCCTTTGAAGATTTGCACCAGTCGTAGTATGCGAGTGACCACGAGTAAAATCACTATTTGTTTCTTCAACGGCTGCAGCCTCCCGCAATTTACCTTCTTTCCACAAACTCTTCACGAGCAAACGCTTAGTATAAATATCGGTCACAAGATTAGAGCTTTTCATATCTTCAAAGGCTCGAAGAGCCAACACGGCTCTATTGGCTTTACAATAAGCACGTATCAGAACGTTAAATGTATAACCATCTGGTTGAATTCCACTCTGCTTAACCATCCCAAAGAGCCTCTGAACCGTTTTAATGTCCCCCTCGCGTGCGAAATGACGCATCATTTCTGAAAAAGTTTGAATCTTTGGAAGAATCCCACGTAAAATCATCTCGTCTAAAGTATCCAAGGCCTTAGAATTCATTTTACACTTCGTAAATGCTCTCAAAACGGATGAATAAAGAGACAAAAGACGGTTCGTTGGCAATGTACCGCAAAGCGGTTTGACGTTTTGGAAGACCTTAAGAGCGGCTTCACCGTTTCCTGATACGCCATAGTAATCGATAACGGTTCTGATGGTACCATAAGACAGTTTTATACCCTCGCCTTTAATCATGGGTATGAGTTCTTCAGCGATATTAACGTTTCCTTCACGGGCTAGTTTCGTAATCATCCTGGATACCGTGTGAGCATCGTGGCTGAATCCCGGCTGTTTGGCGACCCAGCGGAAGAATTGCCACGCTGATTCAGCTGAACCGAAGCTCCGGATCATCTTCGAAACTAGCCTTGTCGTCCAGACGAAATTTGCATCCTCCAGTGATGAGACCTCTTCCGGCCTCCAGTAACGGAGAGAACTCGCCAAAATGGCGGGATCGAACCACGGTCTTAACTTGATTCCATCGACTTTAGCATCGTTACGAGAACATTCAAACTCTCGGCTTCCGTCCACCTCATTGTCTTCATCGTCATGATAACCACCGCAAGACGTTTTCACATTCTCGATCCGCTCGTCCGGCAACATTTCTTCGATCAGCCCCGATGTCTCGTCGACAAATCCTGCATCGTGCATTCGTTGCAGCGATGCATACATCCCTCGGCTTGGCAAAACTCCGTCCACCTGCATTTCGTCGAGCAAGATTTTAACGACATCAAACCGATCAGCACCGCAGAAAGCATCCACGAGAACCGAGAACTGCGTTATCGTGTGTTTTACGTTCATGGACGGCAGCAAGTTGAACACTTCGATCGCTGAATCTAAGTTTCCGGAACTCACGAGATGCTCGATGATAACGGTGTATGTTCGAGAATTCGGAACCCCTCCTTCATCGATCATCCTACCGAAAGTCGTAACGGCCTCGTAGTCCTTGCCCATTTGCACACACATCCTCATGATGACGTTGTAAGACTCGATATTCGGACGTTTTTGCGAAACCCTCCATTCGTGCCACACGCAAAGAACCGAATCAAGATCGCCCGCAGCTGCATACAGCTTCATTCGATCCATAAAACCGACTCGACCAACGTTCCTGAACTTCCCCGAATTGATCCCGTTTATGAGCGCCTTCAGCTTTCCCGTTTGGCGGGATTTCGCAAGCACTTTAGCCAAGGTGTAAAGGGTGCTTTGGTTATGAACAAAATGCGGGATGTTCTTGAGGGTTTCGATAACGGAAAGCGCAGCATCGGGAGACGGGGCCGATTTAAGCGCGTTGGCAACCACAAACGAGTCAAGAGCGGGATCGTTCAAGACCGAAACGAGCGAATCTTGGGTGTTAGACCGAAGAACGATTCGTATCCGATCGATAAGCCTCGATCGCTCTAGGTAAAGAGAGACAGAGTCCTTAGAAGACTTGGTGGCAAAGTTGTGAGCTTGAAGATTCAAAGTGCTATATATATTTGCAGATTGATGAGAACGAAATGCAATTCTGATACGAAGAAAATTGAGCATTGTACCCATTAATGATTAAACTACATGCCCACATGAACTTAAAATTGAGATCTTTTGTGTACAGAGCATTAAAGTTCGGTATTAGAGAGTCGGAGAGAAGTGAAGTTTGAACACTAGACGACGAAGAGTATTGAATCTTGAGAATGCAAAACCATTTGAAGGAGTAGAAAAAGGTGGGAGTTTTCTGGGACTTTTTGTCGAACAGTTGGTGTGCACTCCAAGTTTTAATGGTTATAGCAACGGGTACAGAGAGGGTGGAGGCTCCATTAACGGGTAGATGTGAAAATTGATTTAGTGGATCCGTTCGTAAGACACAGTTGGTTCGCTGATCGGATGGTTCGTCGCTGCCCACCCGAGTGGGTTAGGGTTTGGTATCTTGATTTGGGCTAAATTCTTGATATTTGCTTAATAAGCACAAACGCCGGTTCGGCCGATTGTAAACCAAATAAATATATAAGCACATGGGTTTGACCCTAGACACCACAGATGGCCTTCGGCCGGACCAGGCCAGTCTCGAGGTGAATCATTCGGAAACAGTAACATCGGTGACCGGTCCCAGGTAGGGTTGTTCAAAAAAACCGAAAAACCGAGTAACCGATTTGCCCC
>LUCG01223164.1:0-21026 GCA_001633085.1 Carthamus tinctorius
GTTCACAACCAAAAAGTGGTTCACATTTGAACTTTCCTCTATATATATATATATATATATTAATTAGTTTGCTATTCTTGATTTATTTATCTATTTTATGAAATCTTAAACATTCCTACATTAAGGGGTAGGTTTAAGAGAAAAGCCTTAAAAGATTGAAATGGATGAACGGTCTCATACTTGGATCATATACACTTGTGTATACTTTATGTTTACTTTTCTTAACGTATGTACATAGGAAATGAGATTCAATCTTTTACTGCAAATTTCTAAGCTGTTTCTTTCACTCATTAACTATCTGGTTTCCTTCATCAACCACTGAATAATAAATAAAAAAACGAAAATATATATTCAACTCATGACACTTCCTTCCTAGAACGTAATTTATAACTTGTGCAGTATGCACTATTCCTACACTAACGGGCAGATTTAAGGGAAAACCTTAAAAAACCGGAAAATGGATGAAGGCTCTCATACCTGGACCATAGTGTGTGAACATAATTTGTAAATATATATGTTTTTTATGCACATGTGCATCATGCACTTGTACATAAAAACAAAAAACAATAAATTTACTGCTATACATAAATACATACGATCCAAATAGAATATTGTGAGGGTGTTACTTAGTTTTTCATTTTTTTAGGTTTTCCTTTAAACCTCGCTCCCCAACATTGCCAACATTAATTAAGGGTAGATGTAAAAATTTAGTTTTTCTTTTATGAAACTAAACATAAATAGAAATGGACTTTTTAGGGCTATTTGGTTGGTTTTTATTAAATCATACATATGAATAAAATTGTCTCTATAAATCGTAAATGTTTGTTTAGAGGATTTTTTATAAATGAAAGGAGCATGTTTTTTAATCAAAATGGATAGGTTTTTAAAAAAATTGGCTTTCTGCATGAAATTTCCACCAATAAACCTACTATTAAGCCACCATTAAACAACTGTTTATAGCTAATTGAATAAGTTGTCAGTAATATTAAATATATTAAGTTGATAACAAACATACAATTATTTTGAGATGAAACTAAAAGCAAATGAAAGCGTATATTTTTGTATTACATAGGTACTACATCTTTGTGAACAAAAATTTTTATTATTAAAATTATAGTATGTTTTTGTTTTTATATAAAATGACAAAAAGAATATTGTTTGAAATATAAGAATATATAAATATGTTACTTAACATAAATATATTGATTATGATAAGAAAGAGGTGTATTTTTTATAGACCTTAAAAAGTTGTAAGTTAACCTTAACCGTTGGCCTAAAGGATCAGATTCAAAATCTGGATATCTTAGAAATGTTACTCGTGGGATTCGAACCCTGGTAGTGTGACTTTCACCCCACACCCTCCAGGAATGTTACCTATTCAACTGAGCTAACATCCTTTGATTTTTTTATGTGAATATTTAAATAATAATAAATAAACATTCTTTATTTCTATAAATATTAATGGTACATTACTTACAATACTTGCAAGGTTTACAAAAAGTTATTTCTTTAAGATAAAATGGATATAAAATATGTTATTATTGTTATACGTTTAATTCTTTTAAAGAAGGTTGAATAAACTCAAATTTTCGTCCACTTGAAAGTCCAATTTTCTTTTGGTTTTTTATAAGAAATAGATATTACAACTCGTATATTAATTACTTGTAATAATCCACATTTCAAAATAAATCCTTCAATTTCCATTAAGAATAAAATTCGACCAAACCGGTCATTATAAAGTCAAAGTGGGATAATCCAACGTAAATAATAAAGTAAGCATGATGTTCAACCAACAACTAAGAGTTCTAAAGAAAATAAATGGTAAACTAGAAACTCGGGTCTCTATCTTCCAATTTAACTCGCACCTAAAATCTTTTCCTTCCCTTTTGACGACCCGGCCTAATAACTTTTCCTGAAAATGGTATAAAGAAAAACATTTGGAAAACGAGGGTTAGACCGTAAGGTATAGTGAATTCCTATAGTTTAGTAAAAACAGTAAGTAATTCAAATCCACGCGAAATGGCCCGATAACATATCAATTCCAGTTAGGACAGGGAGGGAGCACAGAGGCGTCTACAATTATCCACGTGATTGAAACGGATTCAAAACACGTCCAAATGATCAAGTAGGGACCAAGTCCATCCCCTAGTATTTAAGACCTATCATCCATCCCAAACAAGTCCCAATAACCCTTAACTGGTTATTGTTACCTAAAACACCAAACCCCCAATGGTTTGAGGATTAATCAACTTAATCAAATGGGTTTGTACCAAAATCACCATTAAAAGGGGTTTCTCAACAAACCCTCCATACACAAATCAAAACCGTAATTAAATTGCATCAACCCAACTAGAATAACAACAAAATAAGATGGATTAAACATTGATTTCATTCTAACAATTATCCCAACAAAATCCATTCACTTTATAAACCTAAATGATTAAATTTTAACAAAGTAATTGATAAACTCCATTAATGGAGACTATGAACATAAATGTTAGATTTCATATCTCAAAAGATGCTTCCTATGCACCAATTGCAGGTTTCTTCTTCAACCCCCTTCTCTTCTCCAGTGCTTCTACCAAAATCATTTCACGTGCTTCTACCAAAATCATTTCACATACACTATTGCTTGATTTTCCCCCAAATGAGAGCAAAAGTAAGAACCCCTAATTTTATCACCCTAAAATTACCACTTAGCCATTGATGTTAGAATTATTCAAATCAAGACATTAACCTTTCATTTGTCTTACTTTAGAATATGGGCTATTACAATATAAAAATATATTCCTAGAACATTATCATCAATAGAAGAAAATTAATGCATGTTTTATTATTGTTGTGAAAAATAACACACAAGCATAAATAAGTTGTGTAAAGTAAATAAAAGTTTAAATATGTTATTTTTTTTACATAAAAGTAATATCTATAAATTTGTCTGAAATACATTGTTAATTTGTTATATATTGTGTATATTTAATATTTGAATTATAACTTTGAGTAAAGTTCACTTTTGGTCCTTGAACCATGTAAATTTAAATACTTTTTGTCTCTAAACTAAAGGAAGTCGCATATCATCTTTGACCTATGCATTTTTCCTTGGTTTTGGTCTCTCTCACTAACGGCCATTAACCTTTTCCGTTAAACCCAATCAAATGAGGGGTAATATGATTATTTTACCTTTTTTTTGTTTTTATAAAACCTATTATAGAGTTCTCTCTTTGACTTTTCAAAATGAACTGCTAAAATTTACCACAATCAGATTCATATACAAGTCCACTTTATTGATGCCGAATATAAAATTGATTATTATATATAGTATACATTTAAAATTTGTTAAACAAATTTTAGCAAAAATCTATGTTAACTAATTATTTAAATTACTATTACATATCTCCAAAAATTTTGACACCACCTTATATCTCCAAAGCTTTAACCAGAGTCCAATGGTTATTTCATTTTTATGCCTTTGAGAAAAACATACTTTAAATATTTAATAACTTTTTTTGGAATATCTTATCAATTTATGTATTAACTCAAACTCAATATTTTTGAATATATAAATTAGTCAATAGTGTCAATAGTTTATGAGCCTATAAAGTCAAAGGACATCTTAATGTGAACCATTTATCATAATAAATAATGCAACTAAATTATTTATTTGAAGTTTCATTTTAATTTTATATTTCTAATAAAAACAAATTAATATAAATTACATATTTCTAATTTTAACTTTCTGTTATCAAAAAATCCTGATAGAGTGATCGTCAAAAAATATTTTCTAAGTTCTATAAATGTGAAAGGTATATTTTTTTTATAAATAATAAAACTTTAATAAATAAATATGTTTTTGAATAATTATTAATATCACATAAAAGCTAGTGTCTAGCTATTTGTTTGAAACTAGTAATATTTTTAGTAAAAATAAAAACTTACCTTATAAGTAAAATGTCAACTCTAAATTAACTTAAAAATATGATGAAAGATAACTCAATTTTTAAAATCATACAATATAATTAAAACAAACCCCAGTTAACTCCATCATGTTAAGAAAAAGAGTTTTTCAATTATTTAAAGTTATTATATACTTTTTAATATCTCATATCATATTTTAATACTCTTACAAATCTCTAGTGTCTTTTTATGTCATGGAATTCGAATGTTAGATATGTATTAAATCTTCTAAAATCTATTAATCTAATCATCAGATATAAATTTCTAAAATTTGTCACATCTGCCGCTGTCCTAGCCCAGCTTACGTGACTAGGTTGGGAGGGGGGGGAGGGGGCAATCTATGACTGGACCAGTCCAAGAAATGGGTACTCCTCAATCCTCATGCCTTCAATTGACTCCCATTGGAATTGAACCCGAGTAGACTGGGATCTCATCCACAGCATCCCCAAATGATGTTATCGCTATTAAATAGACCAACTGAGCTAGATATGATTTTGTAATAATTACATATTTTATAAAAATAATCTATCCAAATTTATTATTTACGAAACACAAGATGCGTCGATTTAAACTTAATATATTTTACATTTTTAAAATTGTTAAATTAATTCTTGGCTAAATAAATATGTTGAATAATAACAATAATAGTGACAAATATCATTATAAAAAAATGAATAACAGTAATAAAATAATTAATAGCTAGATGCTTAATATTAGTATTTACAAATTAATAATAACTTACTAATTATTAAGACGAGCTCATAACTAAATACAAATTTTATTTACTTAACATCAGGTAAAGTGTTATGACCACAATTGAAAAAAAAGTGAAAGCAACCTCGTATAATTTAAATTATCGTTTTAAAAAGATAGCCAATGGTTAAGAAAAAACAAGTTTTTCAATAAGTTGTCGCCAAAATGGCCTAATTACTTAACATCACAACTTGCAAGATCTTGGGTCACGTATCTATGTATAAAACAAACGTGTTTTTGTTTTGACCTCTGAAACATACGATGTTATAACATTCATGACCCTGAACCATAATTTTTGTCATGTTCAAAAAGTCCACGTAGGCCCGATTATATGTATTCCATATCTTAGATGAAATGCGCATGTCGATGAATAGTTTAATGCTACAGCTTAGAGTTATTATTGAATAGATTCATGAAAGATGTTCAACACTTTGTCTTAAATACAAATCACTTGTGGAAAACTCCATTTTTGTTAGGCCTTCCGTGAACCCTTAACCTTTCACTACCACATCAGCTTTCCACTTTCTTAACCTCAAACCCTCCCCAACTTTTTAAATCCCGTACCACCAATCTTTCATACCCTCATACCCTTACCATTTTTTATTAATTTAAAGATAGTATACAAGACAGAGAAAGAGAGAAAGAAGAAGAGGGAGGGAGCAGGTTAGACGGGTTATGGATCCCGCTCTCGTACCCGTGGCTTGAACCCGCTAGGGACGTACGGTGTACCACATGCCCGCCGGACCTGTTGAAGATTTTGCCGAGCCTGCGCCGTGCTACGAAAGACCTTATTGTCCCAACAATATGCTCATGATACTCTGATGCTTTAAAATGAATTTTCCATTATCTATTTCTTTTAATTAAATGATTAGCTGTCAAAAAGTAGATTGGTAGAAAAAGGGAATATGAAGTTTGAGAACAATTGATTTGGATCCATTCTACCTTTTGCTACTTTCACATGTGAATGACATGAATACATAATTTTATGTCAGTAAAATATTCAACAAACCATATTCTTAATTCACTAGTGGTTTGTAATTAATACTTCTACATTGTATTCTCAAAACTCATAAGCTTTATAAGAATAATTTTAATAAAATTTTTTATAATTCTTTTAAAATAGAAACTAAAGTTAAATTTCTAAAAGAATTACACACAACTATAAATATTTTTTATTTTAAAGATTTTAACTTTATTATATTACTAAAACTTTATAATTTTCTATTTTTAATATATTTTTTATAAAATAATAATAAATCTATCTTATTGATCGAAATAAAAAAAAATTGTTTATTATTCGATTAAGTTTTAAAAATTCTCTAAACTTCTAGTTTTTTCTCATTTTTTTATTAAAAAACAATATAAAGGATATATTGGAGCAAAGTAAAGAACTAACCTCGATTTTCTCTATTTTAAAAAATATATTGGAGACGTTCCAACGGATTTTCCAAAATGAAGGATCTAAAGTCAATATTAAAAAAAACCAGTTCATCTCCAACACTTGTCGATTTCAACTATTACAATATAAATTATATTTTTTCAATATTCGCTACAATTCATAAAATCTTATTTTTCTAATTCCTAAATATTTAGTGTCAAAGATTTTCATTGGTAGGAAAAATAAAAAATTGCTTCTCTTTCCTAATTAGTTACTATTACAAATTTTATTTTTTGGAAAATTTCAAACCTCTCTCTCTTTCTCTTTGTTTTGAAAAAAGTTTCAAAAAATCTATTAAAAAAATCTCCAAGATCTTTATTCTAAAGAATTTGTAGGAGCATCAACATTTCCAATTTTTTATAAATTTTCTAAACTAAGATAATAAAAAGTGAAAACATTTCTATAAAATCACATTTAATTCTAAAACACTATTTATTTTAGAGACTTCAATATTAATTATATTATTAAAATATGAAATTATTTGAATTTTTTATATAAAATAATAATAGTTTAATTTTATTGGTGTCAAGTTTAGAAGATTCTGGAAGCTTAAAATTTCGTAGTGAAGTTTTTATTTTAAAGGATACTGTAATATATCTGTTGAAGTGAAACAGAGAACAACTTTTTTGCTTTCTATATTCGTAGAAAATCAGTTCCATGTGTGCAACGGTCGGTTCGGGTACCCGAACTTTTCGGGTTCTACTTTGAAGACCCGAACTCCAACCGAGGAGTTCGGTTAACCGACAAGTTTGGGTTGTCCTCGGGTCGGTTTGGGTTCGGACGGGTTGGGCTTGAACCGAACTTTTACAAAAAACCAATTTTCAGTTTTTTCTAGATTAAATTCAACCAAAATCAATTTATAACCAATTTTTTGGCCTTTTCTAATTTTTAAATTATAGATAGTAAATACTAAATACTTAAAAAATATATAGTAACACAAACATAATTTATAATTACAATTTACACAAACACAAAGTCATGAAATCCCATGAGTCCATAAGCTCCATATAAAAAAAGTAAAAAAAAAACATTAAAAAAATGTTTGGGTTCTCGGGCAGGTTCGGTTATGAATACACCAACCCAAACCGAACCCAAACCGAACCCAAACTACACATAATGTTTTCGGTTTTGGTTAGTTCGGGTTTCGTGTCTTCGGGTTGCGGTTTTGAGGCTTAACTACGGTTCAGGTTTTGGGCGAATAGTTCGGGTTGGGCGGGTTTTGCTCACCCCTAGAATCGGTTATAGATGCTTTAAGAATTTAACTAAATAAAGTAGGGCCATAATTATCTTTATCCAAATTAAACAAGTAGGTAATGTTTAAGGAAGATTTCTAACAATGGAGGTTTAACTTTTAAAAAAAAAAAATCAAGTAGCATTATACCATATGAGGTGCTTAATGGGTCCAGCCAACCCAACTATCATCTCCAATCTCCCAAATTTTATTCTCTTTCTCCTTCTACCATTTTCAGCTCTGACCATCTACAGTCTACACATCTCTCTATCACCAATTATTATTGTCCTTACTCTCTCTCTCTTTCTCTCTCTATATCTCATAAAGTATTCACACTTGGAGAGAGATGCTTTACTCAACCAGCATCCTACAACCACCACCATGAAGAAGACTCTACTGCTCTTCTTCTTCTTCTTCTTCATGTTTTCATTCGTTTTCTACTCAGATTTTGCATCCGGACAATCACCAAAGCTCGACCAGAACGAAGGTAAGGTGTTAGTGTTCTCATTTTCATTGGTTAATTTGCTTCCTAATCGAGGAAACGAAGGAGGAAGGATTATGATGATTAGTGATTGTTGTGTGTTTGTGTGGGATGATGCAGTGAAGGTATTGAAGGAATTGGGGGAAAAACTAGGGCTAGCGGGGAAGAAGGAATGGAATCTGGACATGAATCCGTGCATTCGCGAAGGAAATTGGGCCCGTGGAGAGTACAGAAAAGGATTCGAGGTATCTGTTGAATGCGATTGCAACATCGAACGTAATGCCTCCTCCTGCCACGTCTCTCGCATGTACGTATTCGTTCCTGATTTTTTGATATATGCTATATTTGGAAATCGGATGTTGAATTGGGGACGATGAAGTCGTTAACTCGTTATCTATGGAGTTTTAACAAAATCAGTGGTATAATAAAAGTTAAAACTCATCTAATCAAACATTATTGCACACTTACATACATGAACAATGCTATAACTGTAGATTTCTGATTTCAATTTTGGAACTGCCGATGGATTTTAATTAGATCGTTACTTGCGAGCTCTGTTCATCAAATTTCAGTGAATTGGAAATGGTGATGTGTGAATCTAAAAGGAATTCCGTTGAATTCTTCGTTCATCTTGTCGTACTTTTTTGAAAAACATGTGATTATTCACAGATGCATTGTTTATCGTAGAGATGGCAGTAGCATTGACTTACTAGGTAGTCAACCTGATCTTGTTGACTGCCAATCTGGCTGGAATCAGCTGTATTATTCCATTTATTTTCCAAAAAAATAAAATTAAAAACATAAATTCCACATTGCGGAATACGATAGATCTCGATTTTATTTTATAGATTTAAATATTTTATTAGTTAAGGACGAATTAGTTTTTATTAATTAATCAATTTTTATTTATTTATTAGATTATGCCCAATAACAGTGTATTGGGGACAGGGATTAATATGAACGCAATCATGTTTTCATACATAGTTTTAAGAAATTATTAATTTTTCTAATAAAATAATTATGGACCAATCAATAATATCCAATTATTTATGATAACATTAAAAAATGGATAATATTGCCATAGAATTTTGTGTTTATTCATATTTTTATATTCTAGTTGGATCTTTTTCAACACGGGCGATGTAATTTTTTTTGACACGGTTCAGTTCAGAAGTAATAATGGAGTTATGTCTGCAAGAACTATATATTATATAATATGATTGATAGGTACATACATATCTTTTAACATTGCTGGTATAGAAAATAGTTCTTTCTAACAACCCATCTAATATAGATTTGATTTTATATTACATGGTTCATTTTAAAAATGTTAGCAAATGCATGCTTACTAGCAGATGCATGCTGATATGAATATTTCCTTTGCATTAAATGAGGCAAGGCTTTTGACACTTACTATTGGTTTCTGAATCCCCACTTAGAGGTGTACTTGAGGGACTAATATTATATAAAGTAGTTTTATTGCATGTCACACTTGATGTATCATCCTCAGATTTAGTTTGCCAAATTATGCGGGTTGTCAATGATACATGTTGCTTCCTATGAGCATTTGTAGTTATATTACTTGTATGTTACCACAGGAAACATAAAACCAACTACATATACATAAACAAATTGTTCAGCACTCCCTTCATCCCAGAAGAATTATTACTTTGGCCTTTTATATTGACATCATAAGTTGTTGACAAAATGCCAAATGTGCAAAACTTATGGACTAAAATGAGTAAACTACTGCTGTAATGATTGCTATGTGGGGCTAATGATAATTTGACTTTAAGCAAGTTCAAGCAATCAAAATTTGATTTTTTTTGTTACAATGCAGAGCCTTGAAATCCCAGAACATCTCAACAACTATTCCACCAGAGTTTTCCAAGCTTCGCTACCTCAGGGAATTGTAAGCAGAATCTCTCTACACAATGAGACATTAATGGAACTGTACCTCCGCAATGGAATGATCATAATAAAGGTGATAATCGTGGTGTTTTAATAATGCAGGGACCTCAGTCGTAACTTTCTCAATGGAACTGTACCTCCTCAATGGGCTTCAATGCGCTTGGTCGATCTGTATGGACCATCCAACCATCTATCAGTGCCATTGCCAACTTTTTTTTTGCTTGTGAAGAATTATTTTACCGTGATCATTTATCGAATCAACATGCATTACATTTTAATATTCAGTCTCATGACTTACATCTAGTGTTACATATGATATGAAAATTGATTGCTAAGTAAGCATGAGTAATGAGTGATCTTGAAATTAATTGATTCAAGTCTGAAAGGTTAAACAAGTATAAGACAGACGTATGTATGAACGAAAAGAGCGAAGTTTTGATTTGAAAAATGATTTGGTTCATCCCTATCAATAAGAGAAAATGATTTGAATCAAATTTCTCTATTTCTTAGTTGACTGTAAGAATATATACCTTGTGCACATCTATAAATCTATCTGTTTTGGAAGCCTTAAAAGCGTACAGCTAACTTGAGTGGTCAAACAATTAAATAAACCTAACATCTACGTTTTAGTTTTTGTGAAGGCGTAGTAGTGCTACACTCCCATGGGATAACTCTATTACCTATGTGCTAAATTCAGACACATGTAATTCAACATTTGTGAACCTTTTGGTTGAAAATTTTCTACTTTTTACTTCTCTACCAAGTATTATTACAAAAGCAGCTAACTTTCATTTAAAAATTATCAATTCTGAGGGTGAAGATTGCTCCTTTTACCATGCCACACGTCTCTTTAAATTACAATTTTTTTTCATCACATTAGAATGTTTGATATGTTTGTAAAACCATAATTGTGTTAAAACTTCACAACTATGTATATGCAGCTCTCTCATGGGAAACCGATTATCTGGCCCGTTTCCAAGAGTTCTCACAAGAATTACCACCCTTGTAAATCTGTAAGCTACCTTCTTTTGTTGTTAGAATGCAAAAGATAGGAAAAATAAAGTAGGATGAAAAACATGATATAGCTTTATTTCATTTTGAACGTTGCTTCAACATTTTGTAGGAGCATGGAAGGAAATCGCTTTTCAGGATCCATACCCCAAGAGATTGGAAACATGAAAAGTTTGCAGAAGCTGTACTAATTTTTCACCTTTTCGCCCTGTATTCTTGTGCTTAAAAAACCAGAAAGAGAAATAGTATATCAAAATTGTAAATTTCTCTTTAATTTTGCCTAAAGGAAATTATCTGTATTTATGTAAAACTTTGTTTTGCAGCACTCTATCTTCAAATGCTTTCACTGGACAGCTGCCTGCCACACTTGCAAAACTTACCAACCTGACTGATCTGTAAGTATTGATCTTGTAAACTTGGATGTTAATGGATGGAGGTTCACAAAATTTTCTCGACTTTTCTTACTATTTTACATTCTTAGGAGGATATCTGATAACAATTTCACTGGAAAGATACCGGACTTCATTGGCAACTGGACACAGATTGGGAAATTGTAAGAACCTTTTATGTATGAATTTGGAAATTTCCACCATTTTATAGGGATGCAATAATCTAAAAACGTTTACATGTGGTTTACAATGCAGGCATATACAAGGTTGTTCTCTTGAGGGGCCAATTCCTTCTAGCATCTCTGTCTTAACGAAACTAACTGATCTGTATGCATTTCTTTTTACCTTTCTCCTCTCAATTTTGTCTTGGATCCAATGAGGATATGAAAAATATAAAGGATACCAGTCTAGGCCAATGGCAGAAACATGAAAAATAAAGAACTCAAACCTCCTAGATATCTAAGAATTTTCCCTTGTGTTACAGGAGGATAAGTGACTTGAAAGGTAGCGGATCTAGTTTCCCGCCATTGCAGAAGATAGAAGCACTTAGTAAACTGTGAGCTTTGATTTTTCTATGATGATCCATTTGTTTTAGAACACAAGTAAAGATATTAATAGTAGAATCTGGAAATTCGCAGGATACTTAGGGATTGTTTGATCCATGGGACAATCCCCAGCTATATTGGGAATATGAGGACAATAAAAACTCTGTAAGTATTTCACAATATGTTCCTTGCCTTCAGCTATTGTTAGGAGTTACCATTTAAATATTTTGGACAATAGAAGTATAGACCATGCAAAAAGTTAATGTCAAAGTAGCATGATACCATAATAGCATAATGATCATCATTAGATCAGGACTATTAAAACAGAAGTCCACATTAAATATATAAATTTAGAAGCTTTATACTAACCGAGCTACATTTTATAAGAAGTAATAGTTTCAGGATCTCAGTCATCATGTATCATTTAATGTTGGTATTTGTCAAATTTACGTTATATCGAGCTTAATATTGGTATCTTCTATTGATGCAGAGACCTTAGTTTCAACAACTTGACTGGTGAAATCCCATCATCTTTTTCCCAACTAGGAAAAACAGATTACATGTAGGTGAATTATCTTCAACAATATTGTCTTGTCTTTTAATAGCTATGGTCAGTTGTCTAAGGGTGACCACTGTTTTATAGTTACTTGACACAAAATAATCTTTCTGGACCTCTGCCTGGATGGATCCTTTCAAGCTCCAAGACAGTGTAAGGATAATCTTTCTTATCTAGCTATCATTCACTATATGATTTACATCATCAAAAATGAAATAACAATGCCATAGTTTTGTATTTTTCATTCAGTGACGGGGTTAAGTTTCTGTAATTATGCCTTTACAGGGATGTTTCTTATAACCATTTTACTTGGGGTGCTTCTAGTCCGAAAGAATGTCCACAAGAAGGGACAATGTAAGTTCTTCTCATGTTTCTTAATTTTCTTTTCTCATAGCAAAGGGCCATCAGATCACTCCCACCTGGATTTGTCTTTGGTTTTATGTTGGAAAAAGCGACTCTAGGTGGGATATACTGGGCTCGTTTGGTTTGGTTTTATGTTGGATGTTTATGCATTATGTAAACAAACTTTTCACTACTTAACTCAGAAACATGGTGGAGAGCTATTCTTCTTCAGCAAATAAACAGTAAGACACTTGACCCTAACTGCATTCGATGTCACACAAACAACATCGAGTATCGTGAAAGCATCAAAACCGACATGTTGACTTGTTTGCCTTTTATTTCTTCTGTAGAATTGACTCATGTCTAAAGAAAGGTTTCCCATGTTCTAATTCGGCTAGACAGCGTGAGTAAAGTATAAGCATCATTACTTACAGAATCCATCAACTCCATCCTAGATCTTATGTAAATTGTAATCTTCTCCATCAGAAGCGTATTCCCTATACATTAACTGCGGAGGCAGAGAAGTGAACATCAACACCACCACCAGATACGAAGCTGATGTAGAGCCAAAAGGTGCCTCGACTTATCACATGGGGCCAAACTGGGCGTTTAGCAGCACAGGGAACTTCTTAGATGATGACATAGATTCTGATCTCTACACTCTTTCCAACACATCTAGTCTCCATAACATGTCCACATCTGAGACACAGCTGTACACAACAGCACGCACGGCCCCCATTTCTCTCACTTACTATGGACTCTGTCTTATAAATGGGAACTACACTGTCAGACTCCACTTTGCAGAGATCATTTTCTCCGAAGATAACTCATTTAACAGCCTTGGCAAGCGCGTATTTGATGTTTATATACAGGTGATTTAACTATTGAGTACAAGAATAGATGCATATGCACAGCTTTAGACAGGAATTTTAACGTCTTAAATGAAATTTTAATGTAGGGGGAGTTGAAACTAAAGGATTTTGATATCGTAAAGGAGGCTGGAGGTACTGGTAGGCCGGTTGTAAAGAGGTTCATGGTTAATGTATCAAGTAACACAGTCAAGATTCAACTTTTCTGGGCTGGAAAAGGCACTACTGGAATTCCTCTTAGAGGAAGTTATGGTCCTATTATATCTGCTATATCAGTTGATCCGAGTAAGTCACTCTTCATTGTCCCACGACCTATTTCCCACCAATTTGTTGTCTCTATGCTTAAAAGTTGCATAAGGGTGCGTTTGGTACGCAAACAAGACATAAAAGGACAGGACAATTGTCAACGTTTGGTAAGATATAACAAGACTGGGTAGGACAGGACAAAACTGGTTAAATGACCAATTTATCCCTAATGAGTTGTTTAGTGTTTTTTACCAAATAATCAATCTAAATAAACATTAACAAATATCATAGATTACATCACATAAAACTAATTTATATCACTAATACATAGTGCAATGGATTTATCAAATTCATAAAACTAAATGTGCTATAGCCTATAAATCTCTCTGATCTAACAAAAAGACGAGAGGGAGGTATGCTTTGACTTTTGAGGTCAAAGTTAATATGGGTTTGCTAAAAGTTAAACGATGCCAACATTTTTCTAAGCAGAGTTGGTCACTTGGTTTACCATCAATTTTTGTCTCTAGATGCGAAGATTTGATAAATGTATTGCTAATACCTAATAAGTAATAACTTTGGTTCAACAAAAAGAAAAAGATGGAGGTATGCCTTGACTTTTCAGGTTAAAGATAATATGAATTGTTTCTTTTTGAAGTATATAATAGACAATACGAATTGTTAAAAGTTACATGACATCAACAGTTTTCTGACCACGGTTTTGACTGTGATATTCAATGTTATTAAGAAGTTTAGTGAAATTTAAAGAGAGTATACAGATTGTAGTTAATTGTTTTCCATGTGACCCCAAAGCTCAAAGTATGCATCTTTTAACATATAAGAACAATTAAATAAGTCAGATTCTATCTTGATCCGGGTAATCCCTCCCGCATTGCTTGACGGTTTATCAGTTATTTTACGATGATTTTGTAAGATTATTTCATATAAATTTATGAACAAAACGTATACTGAAGTCTCGTAATGTTATAACTTGTCTCATTGTTGCCTTTGTTACCTTGTCCTGTACAGACTTTAAACCGCCAGATTATGGAAAAAAGATTGAGGTTGGTTTAATAGCTGGAACTGTTGCTGGAGGACTGTCTTTTGTATTTTTAATCCTTCTCATCTTGTGGAGAAAAGGCTACCTTATGGGTAAAAAAGAAGCAGCAGATAGAGGTACATCTCTTGCTCTCCTTCGTGATTTTATGTTTTCTTCTATCCCCGATAAATATTGTGAAAATACATGGAACCCCATCAGATTACTCTCCAAAATAGCCCTTGAGGAGAGAAGGGAGTTCGTTCCAACATTTATTGAGGAGAAATAGTCCAAGGGGCTGTTTGGTTGGCTTTTCCATCAAGTCCTATATGGATAAAGTTGTTTGTGTGGATTAATCTGGTTGTATAGACCGGGAGGGTTTTTGGTGAGGAGAGTTTTTTCATAGATGGAAGAAACGTGTTTTTTAATTGAAATGACAGGTTTGGAAAAACTTGGCTTTCTGTATAAAGCCCCCCCAGAAAAGCTTACTGAATAAGCCACTTATACCATTAAGCCACTACCAAACAGTCATGCATAACTGATACAATAAGTTGTGAGTCTCATTAAGCTGCTAACAAACAGACCCCAAGTCTAGCTGATGTGAGACTCTAACATAGACGAGTCTAGATTGCCCCAGAATGGTAAACTTGGCTGAGATGCCATGTGAATATATGTTGAAACCCATTATATTTCTTTTCAAAATAATATAAGTGTAGCCAATGTGGGACTTTGACAAGCATCTTCAGGAGGTTTTGATTACTGACAGTTTTGTATTGCAACAACTAGTCACAAGACTTGATATGTGTGTGTGTGTGTGTATATATATGTGTATATATATATGAGTATAACTTTTGTTATTTGACAGAGCTTAGAGGTTTAGACTTGCAAACGGGAATATTTACTCTAAGACAGATAAAAGCTGCAACAAAGAACTTTGATGCATCAAACAAGCTTGGAGAAGGTGGCTTTGGTGCCGTTTACAAGGTGGGGTGTCAATTGATTGAAACACAAGTTCAAAAACTTACATTAGTATTATTTGTGTTGCTAATAAACCATCAATATGTAGGGTCTATTGTCAGATGGGTCAATAATTGCAGTGAAGCAACTATCATCAAAGTCTAAACAAGGAACTCGTGAATTTGTCAATGAAATTGGCATGATTTCGGCACTACAACACCCAAATCTTGTGAAACTCTACGGATGTTGTGTTGAAGGGAACCAATTGTCGTTGATATACGAGTACATGGAAAATAACTGCCTATCTCGAGCCCTTTTTGGTGAGCTTGAATATTATTTAGCCAAAAGTTTTTGGAAAAGAAACATCTCATTTTGCACCAATGTAATCCTTCCTTCCCAAAATAACGGTCCACTTTCAAAAGTAAGCACCTACTTTCCAATTTCCCCTTAATTATGAAACGTCGAAATTTATTACTCCTAACGGTAAATTGTCATTTAGTTAATTAGAAAGTGTAATAATTGCACATTTTTAAAATTGTCAAGACTTCTTCATTGTGGACATTTATTTTGAGGAGGGAGTATTTAATTCTATGGTTCCTAGACCCTACCTCTCTTCGCAATTTACTAGGTTTGTTTGGCTTATTAAATCCTATGGTTATGACAGCTCGAGACAAAGTGTCGAAAGAGAAGCTAACATGGCCAGTGAGGTGGAAGATATGCCTCGGGATAGCCCGAGGTTTGGTTTATCTCCATGAAGAGTCACAACTGAAGATAGTACATAGAGACATCAAGACTAGCAATGTGTTGCTTGATAAAGATCTCAATGCGAAAATATCTGATTTTGGTTTGGCAAAACTTACAGATGACGGAAATACCCACATCAGTACTCGTATTGCAGGAACCATGTATGTTCTCTTGCTTTCTATTTCTCGTTATATACTAGTCAATAACTGCTTTCGAGTGGTATAAACTGGGTTCATTTGTTTTGGTTTGGTTTTACACCGGTCAATAACCGTGCTTTGGTTCGCAGAGGTTATATGGCTCCAGAGTATGCCATGCGCGGTTACTTGACTCCTAAAGCAGATGTTTACAGTTTCGGAATCGTGATTTTAGAAACGGTTAGCGGGAAAAGCAACACCAACTACAGGCCCAAGGAAGACTTTGTTTACCTTCTTGATTGGGTAAGCATAATCTCCATCTTTGGTTTCCCTCTGTCACGAAATAAGCGTCCACAATTCTATTTCAGTTTGTCCTAGAATAAATTTCGAGTCTTTCAAAAGTGAGTGTTCTCCGATTCTACTCTTTATTTAAGATGGAGAACTACATTACTCCCTTTATTATGAGTAAAACTGTCATTTAGTTAATTAAAGTGTAATAATACACAATGCTTAAATTGCGGGTCTTTTTTCATTGTGGACGATTTATTCTGGGATAGAGGAAGTACTATACCTCTTTGCAACTCATCATGGACAATTGTGTACAGTTTGACTGGAAAAAGTCAAACTGTGTGGAGTTGCTTACTACTTGCTGAGTACCTTTAGGGGTTGTTTGGCAATTGCTGAATAGTTTGGTGCAGGATGATTAAGTGGTCAGAATGATTTAGAGGTTCTTATGATATATTGCAAAATGAAACATGGTTGTTTGGTAATTGTTTAGAATGAAATAGGGCGCTGAATGGTTAGAGGAGGCCCAAAATACAAAATCATTCAAGAGGGTTTTAGAACCGTTAAGAACCAAACTTTTTTTTTGCCAAACAAGATTCACCTCTTAGCAGTTCAAAGGTTGTCCCTTAATGGAACCATTAAGAGGTAAACAAACAACCCAAAGTGGGTAAGAGGTGCTTACATGGTAAGAAGGGGATAACACACTCTGACCCACAAACACGTAGACCGAGATGCTGACCCAATAAGAAAGCGGGTTGCTTTTTGACTCGGTCAGTGCTTCAGTCATTGCTTATCCAGATACTCAGTAAACAATAATTTTCACATTTACACAGACCGCACTCTTACACGATCAACGTTTACCCAATTTGTGTTTGTAAAAGACTAAAAAGACCCCTATCTTTCTTCTCTTTTTGGCAGGCATATGTTCTACAAGAAAGAGGAAGTCTATTAGAACTGGTTGATCCAGATTTGGGGTCCGAGTATTCGCCGGAGGAAGCAATGACGATGATGAACGTAGCCCTTCTGTGTACGAATGCCTCGCCAACGCTTAGACCAACGATGTCTCAGGCCATGAACATGTTGGAGGGTCGAACCAGCGTTCAAGATTTGCTATCGGACCCTGGGTTTTCGACCATCAATCCAAAGGTGAAGGCCTTAAGAAACCACTTCTGGCAGCAACCTAGTGAAACCCTCACCATGAGTGATGACCCATGTACTGAGTCCTTGCTCTCTGAACCATAGATAGGCCAAAGGAACCAATTACTAACACTCAAGAATTTGATGTGTATATAGGCAAAAATGAAAAGCACTCATAATGTAACAATCTACAAATAGTGTTACTATTATCACAAGTCCCAAAACTCTACCAAAGGATGAGTTTTCACTTTTCAACCCGTTTTCTGGTCTAATATGTACATTTGTGGGCCCCATGTCATGTAGCTGAGTTGGTAAGTTGGTAAAAGGGCGGAACGACTTTACCCAAATACATAGCAAGCTGGTTCAAGCTTGAATCATGTGGGAGACGGGCTTGAACCCTTTCGCTAGCATTAAACGTTGAGTCAGCTCTGAAATGCCTCATCACATGTGGTTTCTAGGGACAGGCTCCGTGTAAGGCCAAGTCGGGATTGTCAGGTAATCCAACTTTTTTGCTCAAATATGTACACATGTGGCTTTATCTGGGAAGTATATGTAAGTATTCGTTGTATATGAATCCTATATATTTTAAAAAACTAGACAGGTTAGAATGTGCAATTATGATCATATTCTTATTTTATCTTTTTGAAGATCGGTCCAGACTCGACCAAGGACTTAGGAGGAGTTAGCCATTTTTCCCATCTATAATTCTAATCACCATCCGCTTGCCTCAGGTTCACAAAACTTACCTTCTCTATGATGGTTGTGGGACTAGTACGTGAAAAGGGTACCAAAAGATTTTGTCATACTCGTTTGTAGAAAAAGTACATTAGATAGACTATCTTGTCTTTGGTCTTGTATTGCCAAGTTTTTGGTCGTAGATCCATGGTAAAATGATTAGTTTCATTTGATAAGGATCTATGTCTTATTCTCTTTCAATCAATTGCTTTGTGTTGGTATCAAGCATTTTATTATAGTTGTGAATTTGTGATTTACAAAAGATAAATGGGTTTATTAGCTAAGCTATAATGTAAGTTAGAAGGTGCGGAATACACACTCCAACAAGCTACCATGGACCTAAAGATCGCCATAAAAAGGGGGGGTCAAAGGCCTAGCATCCTTTGCAAAGTCCAAGGGGCAATGAACCTCGCGGTGGTCTTGCCAACCGGGGCTTGTTCCCTCGGACCAAAAATGGTATGCACTGATTAAAGTAAAGAAGGCTTCTAACCTTCTAAAGTAAAGAAGGCTTCTAACCTTCTAAACTTCTATTCAGAAGGCGAGAGTTGGGTTCAGATGACAAATGACTTTATAAACTTTGATGCAGTATTGATCTTATATGTTGGTAGTTAATTCTTTAACTTTGTTATCTTCAACTTATCTACGTAATCACCCTAAGTTAACTCACGAGTAACTACTTAGGGGACGTTTACTAAACGCTTACCGGTAATGACATTACCTTCACTTACCTTATCGTATAACATTCTTGGCCAACAAAATTAATTGTTGGCAAGCGTTTTCAATAACTGAGGTAAGCACTTACCGGGTAAAAGTCATTTCAATCACTTACCGGGTAAAAGTCATTTCAATCACTTACCAGGTAAGGCTCTCAGTTTTTGTTATGGCTCTTACCTGGTAAAATTCTTGATGGTTTTCATGCTCAATTGACAAGAATCGTGAGGTAAGTGACCTGACTAAACGCTTATTATGCCTTCAAATCCATAGTACGGTTTTTGATTCATCCAATAGCAAATTCCATGATACGCATAGACCGGATATTACAATAATTTTGTACACAATCCATTTACAATTTAAGCTAAACCCATAGTTTTAACACATTGTCTCAATGGGTTCAATATTTTCTTGAAAGAATAGTTTATAAAATTGAAGGTGATTATAAGTTTGGTAGGAGAGATCCATGAAATAGACCATTGGTCATAAAGCATAGATATGGGTGATGTATGACCACCAACAATAACTTATAAACATGGTGGATTCTTTGTAATCAAATATAATAATATTGCAATGATATCACTAACCAACTTTAAGATGATGAAGGATGCATGGATTCTCTTTTTCTAGTGTATAAATTTTTAAAAACCAAAATGTTTTGCTTTTATGTATTTTATTCTAAATTTAATTATAGTTTGTATTTTATGTAATTTGTTCTCACTTTTTATTTTTCTGAAAGGCGCCAAAATTTTATTAAAAAAAAGTAAAAGTGAAATTACAAGAAAAAAAACATTTGAGAAAGCTATAAGGTATAGTATATAAAAAGAGAAAAAGAGACGGATAACTAAAAACACGGGCTAAAGGACATATAACATAAAAGGCCCCGATAGAGATGACTGATACCGGAAGGCATCTTATCCAACAAGGGAAAGACAAAATGGATTCTCGATCCACAACTCCCGAAGATATATTTTTGTTACTTGTTCTTCAAATGGTGGTTATATATATCAAAATAAGAATGTAAATAAAGCTGAGATGTTTATCTTGTATTCGATTATGTTTATCAGTTATTTATATAAATATAGATATAAAAAAATATCAAATTAAAAAGAACAAACATTCATTTTATAATTTATTTGATTAAAACATTAGTGATATTTAAATAATTTAAACTTTAAACGAAGTTGTATTTATCATGTATTAAATTATGTTTTTATCATTTAGTTACATGCATAGAAATATATATCATGTTTATCAATGTATTGGATTACAATTACCGGGTTATTTTTTTATTTTTTAACAACACCTACTTCTAACCTATTCTACTTCTAAACTAGACCTTTTGTCCACAGCGGAACTCGAATCCCTGACCAAAGGCCAAGGAGAACACCTTACAAACACCTAGATACCGCTGGGCTACAAGCCCTTTGATACAATTACCGGGTTAATTATATTGATTAAAATATGAAGATGTATATATGCGCCATTAATATGAAATTTTGAACATTAAATAATGTGCTTTGATAAACAATATTTTATATATGTATAGAGAAATATATATATA